>JACJUY010001143.1:47317-65929 GCA_014220935.1 Platorchestia sp. MABIK
TAAGGGAACCTTAAAAGCATCCTGTTCTATTACTTTTATTTCCTTTGTACTCTTTCAAGGAGGTTTTATTCGATGTTAATTCTTCTCTCATTTGAGTGGGTTGCTGCAAGGGTTGCTGTCATGTTTGAGTGGGTTGCTGCAAGGGTTGCTGTCATGTTTGAGTGGGTTGCTGCAAGGGTTGCTGTCATGTTTGAGTGGGTTGCTGTCATGTTTGAGTGGATTGCTGCAAGGGTTGCTGCCATGTTTGAGTGGGTTTCTGTCATGTTTGAGTGGGTTGCTGTAAAAGGGTTGCTGTAAGGGTTGCTGTCATGTTTGAGTGGGTTGCTGTAAAAGGGTTGCTGTAAAAGGATTGCTGTCATGTTTGAGTGGGCTGCTGTAAAAGGGTTGCTGTAAGGGTTGCTGTCATATTTGAGTGGGTTGCTAAAGAAAACAAAAATAATTTCATTAAAAGGAAGCCCATTTTCACTGGTAGGCTGCTCCAGTCATGTGAACTTTCCAATTTACTTTGTTATGACTGGAGGCTGGTAGAAGAAACCGTGTTCTAAACCACTCGCAAGCCTTACCAGCAGAGCACCAACCACCGGACAGCTGCCTCGTGTCTCTAGAGACTAAGTCCCGCCCGTCACGCAACTTTGTGGCGTTCCTCTGGGCCATTCGGACCGCTCACTTTTAATGAGCATGAGCATTGGCGGTAATAATGCGCCCTAACTTCGTGAGGGGAACCATGAGGGACTAAGGCACCTCGCCGCACCGCACTGCACTGCCCCGCCTCCCTCTTCTCGGCAACCCATGACTGCGTGGGAATCCGTGCCTGGACAGGAGTCTTCGGAACGCAGCGTCGTCTACGGAACTCCCTACTTGATGGCGGCTGAGGTTAGTTCACGTAGACTTGGCGTAGGTCTACCAGTGATTTTGCTGCCATTGAGCTTCCATTGAATTCGCTCTCCTAAATTCACCTGGTGATATAGCGTATAACTATAACGATAACTACAACTTGCTGTATAACGTCTAACTATAACGATAACTACAACTTGCTGTATAACGTCTAACTATAACGATAACTTCAACTTGCTGTATAACGTCTAACTATAACGATAACTACAACTTGCTGTATAACGTCTAACTATAACGATAACTATAACTTGCTGTATAACGTCTAACTATAACGATAACTACAACTTGCTGTATAACGTCTAACTATAACGATAACTATAACTTGCTGTATAACGTCTAACTATAACGATAACTATAACTTGCTGTATAACGTTTAACCATAACGATAACTATAACTTGCTGTATAACGTCTAACTATAACGATAACTATAACTTGCTGTATAAACGTATAACTTACCTTCTGCGGGCTACGACCCGACTTAATAATCGTCTACCTACAGCTATCACGAAACGGGATAACTTTGGTAACATATTTACGTAATTTTCTTTTATCTTCGCCAGGACGCGATTAGCTGAAGTGGGCAGAGAAGCTGGCGCCAATTCAACTTCTCTATACTTGATGGCCGAAGGCAGCGCCGTCGACCGAGCTGCTGACCAGTTTTTAACTGTTGTAAACCTTACCATGTGTCCGTCACTAGGGAATGTATGCCCTAATTTTGTGGGCTGTGAATAAACTCTCCCGGCCATTAAGTTTATTTTCTCCCATATCATGTAGTTTTTCGTAGTTGCTGTAAAAGGGTTGCTGTAAGGGTTGCTGTCATGTTTGAGTGAGTTGCTGTAAAAGGGTTGCTGTTATGTTTGAGTGAGTTGGTGTACATGGGTTACTTGTAAATAATTCTGTTGGACTATAGTGAGTGTGTCCACGTATTATACACTTTTCTGGTTGGCTGACGGAACCAACCGAAGAATTCGTTCACGTTTTCCTGAGAGTGATGGCGCAGTCAGACCACAGCCCCCTTACCGCACTAACCGCTCTCCGCAGATGATGATTCTCCGACTTGTGATTTGAACCCCCCGGCCACTCTCTTGAGCCTCTTGATCCGCTGCTGGTGTACGGAGCCATCCCCCCCCCCTCTTCCCCCCCCCCTCCGCTGCCGAGCCTCCTGGAGATGCAAGGAGTGGACCCACTTAGAGGTCTACTTTGGAGACATCTTCTGAGTCCAGAGTTGTGAGGAGGTGAGGCTGTCTCCCAGTCATCCTCTCGCAGTGGCACAGTGGTTAAGGGATCGGCCATGCATGTTGGAGACGAGGGTTCGTTTCCCGGCGCTGGCGCGGCGATTTTCCTCGTTGGGTATAAGGGAAAGCTCAAGCACAATACCCCACTCAACCCAGGTGTCGGAAATGGGTACCGGCTTTACGGGGGAACCGTCATGGTGTCCTATATATAGTGTTAGCTATAAGACATTTGAAAAACCAATGCTCAAGATCATATGTATCAGGCTTGATTGGAAATGAAGCATCCTAAGATGCCGATGTTTTTATCTTTTTATCTTATCATCTCGCGTTTTGCCATCTTGTGGATGATCCCATAGAACTGGATCGGAATCTTTCTGTTTTCCACTAGGATTTAAGGCAAAATTACAAATATTAATACCTATGCTAAATTCTAAGCTGTTTCTCGTTTTCTCAGGTGCAATGATGTGAGCCTGGTGAGGGTATGGAGAGCTGGAACTTTTAATTAATAAACAGAAAAAATACGTGGAGAGCAGAAAACTTTTTATGATAAATACTAATTTCTTTGTTATTCTATTTCTATTCTTATACGTCATTTAGAAGCTAAGAAACCGGTTTCTAAAATTAAAACCTGCAGAGCCTTGGATAAGCTAGATTAATAACATTCATTTTTTTGTACATTGCTGCCACGTTTGAGTGGGTTGCTGCCATGATTGAGTGGGTCGCTGCCATATTTGAGTGGGTCGCTGTGAGCGGAAACAAAACATCATCACGGCAGACTGGGTCACATTTTACCTCGAGACGCATTTTGAAAGATCTCGTTGTGCGCTCAGTGCATCATTCTGTGGCCGAGCAGTTGTTCTACGCACGAAATTCACTTCGAAAGAAAACGCAAAGTGGCGGATAACACATTTACTGTCCACGCTACAGTGCATGGAGATGCAACAAGCCCTCTTATATCCGACAATAACAACAATAAATGCAAAAATATACAAAGACAGAGAATAATTTCTAATTCCAGGCAATTTCCATGTAAGAGGCAATGAAAGATCAATAACAAAACCATTTTCCATTGCTGGGCGAATGCTAATTCCTAGTTTTATACAAAAGCTTGTCCCAGAATTTATGAAGAGAATATTTGGTGCTTTGCGGTGTAGTGGAATGGAACTGCTGCTATGTTAAATTCAAGTACAACACGTTCTGCCCTATGGTGGCAGGAAAAGGCAGAATTTATTTTATCAATATAAAAGGAAAATGGAGGTACAATATAAGAATACAACAGAAAATATTATATTAAACCATTTAATTGTAAGATCCGGCATGTCTTTGGTACGGAGAATCACAGCATTGCCAAAGCTATTGAGGTTATGACTTTAACTATGTTAGAAAAAGAAAAAAAAATTCATGTACTGAATCCAAAGGATCAGTTCTTACTTTTTGATATTTCTCTTCTCATTCCGACAATGGACAACATTAGTCGCATTTCAACGCGTAGGAAATAGGTAGGTTCGCGACTCAGCTGCTCACTGCCGTGCTGCTGGCAGAGAGAGCGTGCTGAGACGTGCTGAGTTCCGCTGCCGATGGTAACAAGTGGTGGAGGACGTGAGTATATTCATAGGCTAGGACTGGTGCCTCATTTCCCCTGGGGCAGCCCGTACAGCCCTGAGGGCTGCGTGGGGCGGGTCACCACTCCGCTGCCGGGGGGAGTACCGCCGCCGGGGGGAGTGTAGGTACCGCCGCCTCCGCCTCCACCACCACCACCGCCGCCGCCGCCCCCACTGCCAGCTGGCGGGAAGACTGCGGTGCCCTCAAACGTGACCGTCGGGTGGAAGCCCCAGTCGTCGACGTAGTACTCGACCCTCATGACCCGAGTGTCGGGCAGCTGCACGTAGTACCTGCACGGAGGGGCCCGTCAGTGCACGCAGTACCACACACACACACACCTTCATACTATCTACTACCCTACTGCGCCCCATACTTTCGCACCTCCCAGGTGGGCCAAACCCTACCCCTACACTCCCCTACAAGTTGCCAATCTTCACCAGGAAGTAAGTCACGTGTCCCGAGAGATATCAGTACAAACGCTTCCTTCAATTTCGCCAGTAAATTGGACACATAGATTTTTCAGAAGATGAACTCCTGTCGTCATTCATGAATGTTAGATAAGAATATCAGAAGACGCTGTGGGTTTTAAGCCGAATAAAAACACTTTCTGCAATGCAGGCACAAGGCTCACACCTCCAGCACCCGCCCAGTGGGGACTAGAGCGTCGTCCCCCCATGGGGGCGGGGCTGTGGAGTCCCTCGCATCACCGCGACGCTCACATCACGCTCCGAGCTGCGGGAGCGTGTCAAGCACGAGATCCTCTTATCATGCTAATTAGCTTGGTTAGCGGAGATCCTCTTATCCTGCTAATTAGCTTAGTTAGCGGAGATCCTCTTATCCTGCTAATTAGCTTGGTTAGCGAAATCTGTGATCCTATCGATTATCCTCCTGCTTAGCTCACTGAAAGCGCTATATTTTCTGCCCTCCTGTTAGATATGGTCGTGAGAATTCTCCACTTTCTGAAGAAAGGAATTTATTGTAGAATGCGTAGGATGTTTTGCGAAAGTTACGGCTCGTTATTGTGTCACTAGCTCGTTTATAATTGTATATCTTTTGATTAGAGTGTTCTCTCAAACAGGTTGAAGTTTAATGATTACCATTATTTTTTCATCTCCATGCTGCGATAATGCATCTGCCATTAAACCTCTCCTTGAATTTAAACATGAAACTAACGTCACATTTAATAGGCGCTTGGAATGTTCAGAGAGCCAACAATATTGCCAATTTGGGTTGCGGATTCAGAGAAAATTTTGCAAGAGGACAGACTTCTAATTTTGACTCTTAATTTCCATGCCTTGACTTGCTAATGAGAACAATCAAGAATTTCGCAGCGTCGTCGTAAACCTGATTTTCTCGCCCTCACTCATAGCTTTGGCTTCACGAGACCAGGGGCTTCATTTTCACTCGTGAGACACCTGATGCAATAGTAGATTAATGAGAGAGACAGCGCAGAGCATTCCGAATGTAGATCTCATCGAGCCGAATTCTCAGAGATAAAGTTCGTTCAACTCGTGTATAATCAGAAGCATTTGAGAGGAGCTCCCCCACCAGGTCGTGTTTAGAGCGGACATTCAGAGTAGAATGCCATCTCAGAGACTTCATAGGACTGCGTCCTGCCGCCATTTCCCTTTACGACTACGCATATGTACTTCTATAGCAGTATTCTACTCTTCTTATCAAACAGCGATTACCTAATTTAAAAATACTGTATTTCAGTCTCCGGGCAGTCTGGTTACTGCACATTCGTGTCTTAATTCTCTTTTCGTGATATAATGACCATGTAAATTACAATATCCTAGCATTCTTTCCCATATTCAAGGCTTAATCTTCGTTGTTCAGTTCACTGTTTAAAAATTTTACAGGAATCTTATCGCTCATTGGGAGCAAAAACGTCTTAACTCAAAATTTCGGAAAATTGACTTATCCATACTGTTCAATTCAGAATTTCGTTCAAGGTATTTTGGTAAAACTGTCACGACTGTGCCTTCAAAATTGACCAAAAGGAAGGATTCTTTTTTTCGAGCAAAACTACATAATTCCGTAAAGCAGTTTGCGAAGTTAAAATCACTTCTACTGAAAAATCAATAATTTCGACTTATGATGTTGTTCTTCTCAATGAGCGCCATGCTCTCGAACTTTCCTGCCATTGCAATTTGGCAGCAACTCGGGCTGCGGGCAGAGACCTGGCCGCTCACCTGCCCTGCGTGTTGGCGCCGTTCCTGTCCTCCTCGTGGCCGTAGAAATTGCCCGACGGCGGGTCGTTGACGTCCCACTTGAAGGTGTAGACCGCCGGGCCGCTGGCGCCGTCCCCGCCTCCGCCACCGTAGCCGCCTCCTGTCATCCCGCCGCCGCCGCTGCCAACAGGCGTCCCGCCGTTTGTGTACCCCCCACCGCCGGTAGCGGGAGTACCGCTGCCGACCGGCGGGGCGGCGTAGCTCTGGGCCGCCACCTCTGCGGTGGAGCACAGCACCGCCACCGCCGCCGCCAGATACAACCTCGGCGATCTCTGCACAGGGGATCTTTTGGTTGGTTCCGGTTGTGTGATTATCATCGTAGAGCACACTGTTACTGAGATAAGGCATTCCTAAGAAAGGGGAAACTATCACGACTCTCTCACTTCAGAATATATTGGCACGCCCACTTCGCTCACAAAGAAGCCAGTTGTATTGTTATGACAGGTATTTAAGTACAAAGATGCTGACCGCTGAATGCACCCTGGTCGGGTATTTTTTAATGCTTGCGAAATTGCAGCTAGTCTTCCATTTCTGAAGTTATTAAAGTCAAGCGCAATGATACGCTGTCCTTCAAATTTTGTTTGTTTATTGTGGGTTCATTTGCGTTCGCATTCTCATTTCATTCGTCATGAGATATTTTAAAATAACAATTCACTTTTCGCATGCAAATTCAAACATTCATTAGAACTAATCAATAGAAAATCACCTGGTCAACAAACGCCACGTACCTGCATCGTGGCGGGCACGATATTCTCTTCTCTTGCACTAAAATCACCAGGCTTGCATTTGCCGAGTTTTGAAGATTCTTGCCTTTTAAAAACGTACTCAAAATCGAGGAATCGAGTACATTTATGTGTAGGTAGAATATGAGATAAATAAGTCTCTGAAAGAAAGATAAATTAATTTCTCCGCTCTAACAGGCTGGCTCTGGAAATAAAATAGCAAGTTATCTCGTCAGAAACAAAAAATAAATAAAATAAACAATGGGAGGAAAAACTCTGCGTTGGTTTTTCTGACTGACCTGATAGCACTTATTGAAATACATGAACCAGGTTGAATTGCGTGGAAATGTTATAAGAATTTATTTTGATTTTCGAGACGCAAACAGAGACTCAGGCCCATTGCAGGGCCCTGATCTTCTCGCCCTCACCAGCGTTATAAATATGTACCCTAGTTACCTAAAGAATATATATAACTTGTAATGCATATATTATCATGTTCTTATCTGGAGAGTATCATGCATTGTAATTTTTTGCCTCAGTTATCTCAAAAGAATATCAATCACAGTCTCATAGAAAAAATCATCGCGCTCTATTGCCTGACATAACTAATTTCCTTTGCCACAGCCCGGCAGCAGCCCTGACAGCCCCACCCCCTCCCACCACCCTGTGTCTGGTGACCCAGTGTCCTGTGTCTGCACCTAAGGGATACTTTGTTGCAGTGAAACGTGTTCAACAGCACGGAACTATGTGTGCTATCTTAGTTTTTGAGCACCATACCTCACTAAACTCATGACACTCGAGGCCTCTATTTTGCAGCTAAATACCTCAAAACGTGGATCAAGAAATGTCAACACTTTTGAATGCCAAAAATTGCCATTTTGGAAAGATAACTCTGCACGTAATGCCGTGTCCTGTAATTTATGAGAAATGCGTCAAACTTTTCGTGAAAAATATGTTTTTTAAAAGTGCAACAAATGGATGAAAGAAGAGTATATTAAGTTGATGAAGATGCTGAGAGGGCAGGATTGTGATGCCCTGAGCCGCTCGCAGCTCCTGGTTTGGAGCTCCTCAGCTCACCCAGAGGGAAGAGAACGGAATGAGTTCATGGTGAATATCTCATCAAGTTTTTCTAGCCAAACTGAAATGATGTGTCCCGTTTCCTCCGTTTCGAAGCACTAGTACTGGGTTGTCACATTAAAAGATGCAGTCATCAGGTTTCTTGCTTAAAAAGATTAATTTTCGAAGTTTTATAACCCCAAATTATTGTCTATAAGTACGATTTGCTGTAGCCCCTTGCAAGGAATTGCCAACTTTAATCAATGCCTACTTATGAAAGTAATCAGTATCACTTCACAATAGACTGTCCTACGCTGATAAGAAAGGGAGTCGAACCATTCTCAGCGTAGAATATAAAATACTTCTATAAACGTAACAAATCAATACGATATTAACCAAAAATATCTCGGTAAAATTTTTATAGATGGAAATGGGAGAACAAGAACTGCTTTGTTGCTCCCCCAACTGCAGCTGCCTGAGGACAGTGTGAGCTCGTCCTTATATACGGCCTTATGTACGGCGCGGGAATGGGCGTGTGGGAGGTTACGGTGGGGGGCCTGCTTCGTGGACGGGATGTGGTGGTGTGCGTGTGGTGGTGTGCGTGTGGTGTCGATGATATCGAATGCTGACGCCGGCTTTTTATGGTTCCGTGACGGCAGCATGGCAACTGTCAGGAGTTGACGGTAACGTCAGTATGGCAACTGTGCGGTGTTAACGTTGACAGTAGTATGGCCACTGTCAGGCATTGACAGCCGTCTCATGCGCTAAAAATCACCACACTAGAGCATACCTGCGTTGGATTGGCATGTGTCTGTACGCACGCACGCACGCAGGCACACGCACGGCCGCGCTGTAGTGCCCTCATTTGTTTATTTTTATTCCTTTCCATTTCCGTTTTAATCACTAAATATTGGAAGTACTAAGTACTAGTGTTTCAAGTACTAAGTATTAAGCATTGAAAAATATCTTTATTGTCTTATTGAGGTTTCCTTAGAGTGAGATTCTACTTTAAAAATGAGTAAACTCGTTAGATGCGCGTTGAAACTCGTAGAAAATTTCTTAGAAACTCAATACTGGCAGCAATATCGCGCTTGAAATAATTCATTATTTCTTGACAGTTATCATTAGCGTTCTATTTTCCTCATCAGCGTGAAGCACCAACACTCTCACTGTAGCAGCCCGCGCTTTTATTTCTTTCATGCTGTACTGAGCTTCCCTCGCGTGGTCACCAGGAGCAGCGCAGGAATTGGCCGGCAGTTCGCAGGAAAATCTGCTTATCTGCAGACGCCAGGCGCGGCGTGGGAGGTGCGCCCCTCACAACCTCACGAGGGAAAGCAAGCTACCCTCACAAATAATGTATGAAACACGTCACTCATTTATGCCCCTCACAACCTCACGACGGAAAGTAAGCTACCCTCACAAATAATGTATGAAACACGTCACTCATTTGTGCCCCTCACAACCTCACGAGGGAAAGCAAGCTACCCTCACAAAATGATGTACGAGGCTAGGAGCAATTCGACTGCACTGCCTCGCTGAAATAGAAGTGCCAGGCATAAGCCATGACGCGTCTTGGGCATTTCAGAGTTAAAATAGTCTAAATATTGAAAGCTGCAGTTGCTCAGAGACTAAACAGACCCGAGGTGTCATTTCATGCCATGGGGAGGCACGTATTAATTAAATCATGGTCAGCTCAGGTTTCACCTCTGCGAGATTCTCTCTACGGTGGCTGTCAGACATTACAGTTATTTTTGCCTCTCTCATTACAATATTAGAAATCAGTCTTTCCTTATTTTCAATTAAAGGTCGTATAATGAGGACACGTTTTGGACCCTTATTTAGAGCAGAATCCAAGGTAACAGTAATCCACAGTGTTCTCGATAAATGATGAAAATGGCGGGAATTAACTAAGTGACATAGCATTTTAGTGCAGGAGTGGAAGAATAACGGAAGAGTAGGCCCGTCAAAAATGAAATGATTATGAAGGTGCAACGGTTTAGGTAGAAGTGCTACATATCAGGATGCCAGCGGGCCAGCAGTCCTACAGCCAGACGTCAGCACACTCTATGGAAGACAGTCGTTCTACAGGTCGTTATTTCGGTTAAATCTTGAGAGACTTGCGGCAGCCAACAGCGTAAGCTCATATTACCTATTAGCAACCTTTTCTGAGAAAATGAGAAAGGAAAAACATAAAATATTTAATTTTATGCACCTTTTCTCTTAGATATTGCAATAAATTCGAACATAACAAAGAGCGTCATGATTCCTGAGTGTAAGGTTGAATGCATTATTCTCGTATGTCTCGTAAATCAGAATCTAAAATTTGACTAGCTCTTGAACCTGCAAATCATTTATTTCATTCGTGCGTAATATTTAAAATTGGCCAGTGATTTAAGGGTGATGTATACCTATTTTGTTTCGTTCAGAAAATGCATACAGAGAACGGAAACATTTTCATACTTCCCTAATGGGATTCATATTTTTCTATTTTGAGAAATAACGTCAAATCTTTTCCAATTAGGGAAGTACGCAAAATTATTCAGAATGAATAACGACTTTCTATACACCGAAATTTAAGTGGGGAACATACTATGTAAGTGTAATATCTAAATGATATTCAATATTTCTCTTCAAATACAGACGTGACCATCATCTCGTGAAATAAATGTGACACCATAATCAGATCCAGAATTGAATGATTCCAGCATTTGAGAAATAATTCTTTAAAAAAACAGGCAATGCATTGATGCCTTCTGGAAATTTTTCAATATCTTCGCAATTTGGTACTGAAATTTTCCCTGATTTAGGAAAATATTGTTCACGTTATCTTACGCGAACGAATAAATGCGAGATTTAGTGTCTTTTCGATGCTGTTCAAAGAAGAAGCTGCAGTTGACGATCTCGAGAGTTCCCCCAAGGATCAGTACTGTGACCAGCGTCGGGTCACACTCTGATGAGCGCGAAGATCGCATGTCGTGCCAGGTTTGTGTCTCGTCATCAGTGCGATTGCTTCCTCGTTGTGATATGGCCAGCCATTCGCCGGGCCGGTCGTTGGTCCGCCGCAACTCCTTGTATTAAATGCGCTCTCATGAGCAGTTCTCATGCAGCAGGAAGCGGTGAATGTATCCCATGCAGACACCCGCAGCGCGGCAGCGCTCGCAGTGCTTAGCTTCAAATCTCACTCGGAGTAACCCTTAACTTTGCTTAGGGATTTTGTGATATATTGTGGCATATCTATAATAATCGAGACTAATAATAGTAATAATAAACGCTGTTGGATGTTTACATGAGCAATTTTTGTGTGTAGTTCTCAAATCTGCCACAACAGACACTGCTTGGTAGCTGCATCTGTGGTACAAGCGTCACTACCTCACGAGCATAAATATAAGATCTGAAGCACGGGTAATGTGGCAATGGGATATTGTTCCGTCTCTGCTTATGATGGATTAAGATTGGAAAATTTGCGATGTAGTAAAGACTTCAACATGATTACGCCAATCACAATGCATTTGTTGCAGTAATCAGAGTGTTCTCATATTTTCAAAAATCTCCCGACTATTCCCCGAGAATTGGATGTGCTTTATCATTCTTCAATTTACTTATTGCATTAAGACTTTTCGAATGCAGTCATCTCTGATAAGTCGCTTGAATTAACTCAGGAAAAAAGCATTTAACTTTTGGCTTGAGGGCTCCTCTGTTCATCATGATATTGCTGACAATGGCAGCTCGTGCTCACCAAAATAAGCAACAAACCTTTGGACAAAACAGACTAATCGATGACATCGTTTGACTCCACTCACCACAAATAAAACTACTGTGCAAGTTTTACCCGGGTGTGCAACTTTTGTGTCTAGTTTGAAATCTGTACTTTCCCCATTTCCCGCATTAAAAGAACTCTTATGTTTCTCATTTCCAGCCTTCTGATACACTATGAAGAGTTCTGGCCACGTGAATTTCTATGTTTTTCTGTTAATGAATCCGTCTAATTAAAAACTCCATCAAATAAAAAATGAATCTAGAATGTTTTTCTGAAAAGTTTTTACAATGTCCAAACGAGGATATTAAGATAGGTAAATTGAAGGAACGAGTAAGTAGAAAAACTCGTTGCGACGGGCTCGAAAACTCCTGAGTAAAGTGTCGCCTGTTGCAAAAATTGTGGTGCAATTTAACGAAGGCCGTGAATTGAAGTGCAATGATGTGAATGACGCGATCTGAGTGTGATCGGAGTCTTTATTTCAGTAAAAATGTTTTGCGTAAATTTTTCATGCAAGTTCTATTTTTTAATCGTAATTTGATGTTTCTGAAGTGTTGAATACGTTGAGGTGTTGCTAATCTGTTCCTTGATTCGAACGTAGGCAGCTCGTTTACCAGCGGAACAGCCAACGGGTCAGGTGAGTCGACGCTCGCTTCGTCCCGTCTGCGGTGCACGTCTGTAGTTCTGTTGCGGAGGTGCTGAGCAGATCTTGTGCCCCGATATCCTCCCATGCCCTGCCATGGCATGCCATGCTATGACGTACGAGTACCATGCCATGCCGTGCCGTGCCGTGCCGTGCCGTGCCGTGCCGTGCCGTGCCGTGCCGTGCCCTGTCATGGCATGCCATATCATTACATACGAGTGCCATGCCCTCAAGTCAACACCCCGCCCTGCTGCGGTGCCCCTCACTTCGAGCGAGGGCCTCAAGAAGCGTTACGTTGCGGCGGCCTCATGGGAGCGAGGGTGCGGACAGTTCGTGATGTTCAATACTCCTTTTAAGGTGCAAAGTAAGGTGTGTCCAAGGTACAAAGTACGGTGTGTCCAAGGTACAAAGTAAGGTGTGTCCAAGGTGCAAAGTAAGGTGTGTCCAAGGTGCAAAGTAAGGTGTGTCCAAGGTACAAAGTAAGGTGTGTCCAAGGTACAAAGTAAGGTGTGTCCAAGGTACAAAGTAAGGTGTGTCCAAGGTACAAAGTAAGGTGTGTCCAAGGTACAAAGTAAGGTGTGTCCAAGGTACAAAGTAAAGTCAAGTGTGGAGTTAGATTTCCTTTAAGCAAACTTTGAATCTGCTTATGTTCATCTTTGCCTTCAAACTTTACATGAGGTAAATCGCCCACGCTCCTATCAGTAACATTTCAGTAGTAATTATATGTACTGTGGAAAAATTTTCTTTCAAGTGCATATGAGGAGATCGTGTAACCTAAATTTTCACAACTGCGGAGCAATTTTTTAGGAAATACGTGGTTTACACAACGATGGAAGGTATCTTTTTGGCCAGTAGAAATGTGTGTATGAATGTACTTCAAATGAACAGCTGAACTCCACCCAACCTCGTTTGCTGACCCAGCAGCTGAGTGAGGCAAGCTAAAAGCTTTATTAATGAGGTCTCGAATCGTCCCGCTCCAGCTTCCTGGCTGCAGGAAAGGAGGAAGTCCTGGCTGCCCTACTGACGCGAGCGTTCTGAGTGCGCAGCTATGGGTTACTGCAACCCGCATCCCTCGTGTTGAGCTCGGCGACAGCGCCACGCACGCACGAGACTGACAACACGCTCGTCACGCTCACGACTGACAACACGCACACGACTGACAACACGCCACACACGCACAAGACTGACAACAAACACGAATGAAGCTCGAGTGCGCAGGTCTCGGCATCACCTACTGCAGGCGCGACTGCAGCCATTGATTGGTTCATGCAGCGAGTGTGCGGTGGCCAACTGATCTGTCCACCCTAAAGCATTATTGCTCAAAACCTACTAGTCAACAGATTATTTTATTTCATTCAACGCCTCACGTGCTCTCGAAGCCCAGTATCAACTCAACAAACGCCCGGTCTCACAAATTGCTGTGAGACCGGGGCTGGGGGCTGGGCGGAGGGTGCCAACTGGCTGTACCTAAGAGCAATGCCGATTTTTATAAAAGAATTTTGGCAAAAAAAAATTCTTCTCACTCGATTGCTCATAAATTTTCCAAGATAAGCGAGTTAACAATTAGAATTAAATCAATGATATCGTTTCCGAAACATACCACACGAGTGACCAGTAGATTAACAAGGTCTATGAAAATGAAGTTCGTGCGCTGCAACGGGAGACTCCTGCACCTGTGCTATAGACGCGCTTGTGTCAGGACGCAGCGCTTGTGCAGCGTGTGGCTAACTTGCTCGAACAAGCAAGTTGTGACCAAAGCAAATAAATAAAGTAAGTTAACACTGTAGTAGTTAACTTATGTATGTACTCATGGATTTTTAATTGTGGACCCTAAAAGAATTTTTATTAACTCCCACAATATTAGATTGATTCTAAAAAACAAATATTCACGCAATTCCAAGAAATACTAATTTCATTTTGACAAAGTTTTTGACTTCAAAATTTTTAAAGATCATTCAACCTCAGGGGCGAGCATTTTCCAAGAAAATTTATTTCAAGATTTGACGATGCTGAAAAGTCACCCCGTCCCCAGACCTACTGGACTCTTGGAATTTTTCTTCTATGCCTAACTGGAGAGAAGAGTTTATCTTGAAAATCTGAGAAATTGACGCCAGCCGAAGGCCGGCATGGCTGCAGAAATGCAGGGCCTGCGTACAAACTCGCGCAGCGCCGCAACGAGCGGTGGCGGCACAGCAACCATACTCTCACTCAGGAGTTATCTAAATAAAACGAATACTTCTCAGGCTTGCATGCATCATTTAGTTCTTAACTTGTTCCCAGCGTGTTGGGCCACATGTGTACCGGTAGGTCAATTGCCCGTTCACGTACTAGTATCAATGAATGACATTTCATCTGTTTCGCAACCATTGTAAAAATAACTTTTATCATACGAGTTGAAATGTTATCGTGCAATTGTATTTTTCGTATTTATTTGGAAGAATAAAAATGTGTTTGAACAGTAAAGTCGATTTCCCCATTTTTCTACTCATAACCTAACCAAAGCAACCGTTAACAACCGCGGAAACGCCGTGAACGTGTTAAAATTCATCTGATATTTTGAAGATAATTAATGATACTTTAGGACCACGTTTAATGACCACCTTGCATACAAAGAGCGTACACACTGATGGTACGTGGATGAAGAGGTTGGTTTAATTAGCGATATCTATGCTACGTCTTGTTCTCATTTTTAGTGCATCGGAAAGATATGAAAAATGGCTCGTAGTGCAGAATTCACGCAGAAGCGGTTTACTGACCACTTGAGTGCCGCCAGCATGACGCCAGCGTCCGGAGCGCAAGTCGCTCTCACGTCGCCCGCACGCAGGGTGGCAGCCGCTTCTCTAACGTAAGCTCGGACCGCTGAAATGAACACTTTCTACGCAGAAGCTGTGTGGTCGCAAATGCTTTGTTAAAGAATTACGAGGGCTACAAATCTAAAGCGTAGTAAATAAAAATTCTTACTTTGATAGTGGCAGGGAAGTGGAATGTATAAGTTAGAAAAGCGTCTTAATTTTGAATTCAGGGAACAGACTAACAGCCTTAATTATTGTGACCACATGATACAGATTTTCAAATTGTGTTAAGTATTTACAAAAGATGTTCAACATGACGTCCATTTGCTGCACCGTGAGCTAGGTGAATGTCTGCTAACTCTGCATGGAGACTTGCTACATAGTTGTTGCCTTCGCAGTCAATCAATGTTCAATGTAAAATAACAAATTTCAGTGGAACACTCAAAAAACAGGATAAAAATTAAACATCTTTGTCACTTTCGCGAACCATTTCCAACCACGCGGTTATCGAGTAAAACCTGCTTATTTTAACGGGTCAAATATTTTGATAAAGTGTATTCATCACAGCGCCGGTCATCCTGTGTACCCGTAGCGCAAAAGCGGCAATTATTATTCTTAAAGAGAGCTTATAAACCTAATGGAACTCCTGTAATGCAAATGTTTATCTTTTACTAGTACACTCCTGTTTTTTTAAAAGGGAGGGGGGAGAAGGTGATGTTACGCTGCTGGCGCTGCAAGAAGGTCATGGTGTGGGTTTTTTTGGTGTACGCGATCCGTCATAAATGACTGGAATCGATAATTTCCTGAAAAGTATACTTCAGATGTGGATCAAAAACAAATATATCCAACCTAACAGAACCCGCGATTAAAATACTCTTAATCTTGTGCACTAGTGAAACTCCTATCAAAAATACTCATTAAGCTTCCCTGACAGCGTGATATAGTGGCAGACCAAATGAGCTTCAACATGGCTTTCCCACGATTATCTATGCTATCTTATACCTTTCCTATACTTTCCTCAGTCTCAACTGCTGATATTCTATACAACCTAATCTAACTTACCAATACACGTGATGTTCATTCCGACTCTGAATCTGCTGGGTTAAGGGAAGAGTACCCCCAATTGGTACCCCCAAAGAGCACCCCAGAATATAGAATTTTCTAGAAATATTGATGTTAGCTGTTATGGGAAGGGTAAAATGTCATTAATGTACCAAAAATAATTGTGGAGTTGATGAAGCTTGTAGCTTGTATCACAGATACGCACATCACATACTTTCGGCTGGTGGGTGTGACGCACAGACGGACGGACGCGGCTCTTTTTCTGATAGTGATGATGGAAGATGAGTGCACGCAGATTGGGAGCTTTTCAGGGCAGCAGCTGTATCCCTGATACCTTTCAATTGAGGTATGGCTATAAATATTTCCTGAAGGAAAGGTACAATTCGTAGGTTCGCCACCGACGATCATTTGACAAAATGCAAACGTTTCAAAGAAGGACGGGAGATTTGAAGCCTATCTTGAAAAAGCCTTACTCCAGGGGAATCAAGTCTATTTATATCACGGAAGCCAACGGTGGATTTTTTTCCCTATGTGATACTTACGCTGATAAATCTTCTGAACATGATAAATTGAAGAAAGTTAGCTTTTCACCTCTCTATCACGTCAAAAGCATCCCCAATCGCTTTGCGGCTAGAGAAAACGAAGGCTTTTCCAGCGATGACAGCCCGTCGGTAGCGGGAGAAGGGTTGCCGCAGCCGCGTGACGACACCTGCGACTTGCAGGAGGACCTCAGGAACCAAAGTGACTACTCTACTTATTTCTCTGGTGCCAGCGGCTGCCAGGACACAAGTGACGTACCAGCGGTGCTGTCACACCAGGACCACCTGGAGCCAAAGCCCTCCAGCGATCATGAGCGGCCGCAGCTCTGCGTCGACACGCCATCAAAAACACGTCAAGATTCTCAACCACTGAAACTCGGCTCCACTGAGCGCATTTCAAAAACTTCACTATCAACTAGCATGGCAAGTAGGGACGCCAGTTTGAAAACTAGAGAAGAACCTCTCAAGCCGCATCACAGTGACACGTAGAGGAAGAAGATGAATGCTTGGGATGATTTCAGCCTGATGCTCAGGTCGAACGATGAACGGAAAAAGAGAGCAAAAGAAAGCAAAAAGTAGGAGAAACAACTGAAGTAAATGAGGGGGGAAAGGAATTAATCTCAGAAACCAAAATAAAATCGGTTGAGTAGGCATAAAAATTCTGGCAAAGAAAATAAATATAAACAAGAACAAGTAGAGAAACAAAACTTATGGCAGCAGCATTCGAAGGCAATATCGATGATCAACAATGACATCGCCAAGAAAGTACAGAACGAATAGGACAATGAAAGCAGCACATCGGCAGAGAAGTTTCCTTTTGAGTTCGATGACGGCAAGAACAGCTCAACGAGGGACGACGGAGCCAAAACCAACCGCAGCTGTAAGAAGAAAGACTCGAAGCAGCGGCCGCTGCAGCAAAGCTCCGTCCAGTGCTAGCGAGGCGAAGCGAGCGGCGCCGCAGCGTCGCGTGACGCTCACAACTCCACGGACCCCGCCGCCAGAGATGGAGCGCTCACCAACTCCAAAGGCTAAGTTAAGGAGAACTGCAATAACAATAATGAATAGTACGTAGCAAATCAGAGTGAAGTGGTGGAAGTTAAAGACAAGATTACGTCGTACGCGTCGTCCGTTCTGTCGTGTGTGAAGAAGCTCCTGCTCATCGACTGAGGCAGCCGCTGCGGGTCGGCGCTGGTAGGCACTGACGCCTTCTGGTGTTGAGGTTAGGGCTGTCCATGTTGAACGGCATCAAAACTATAATAAAATGTACAGATGCTGAGTAGGAGTTTCACTTATTCCTTACTCTATGATGGCGACGAAATGACGCATGTCAATGAGCTTCTCTAATTTAGGTGGAGGCAGGAAGACAGAGCAGATCCTCATTTCTGGCCTCACTAATATTTGCTGCAATATTTTATTCACTGGCCAACCCCTTACTCCTCAGTACGCGCGCTCAATAAGTGAATGAAAATGTCACAATATGATGGAAAATTGCAATGAACTCCACAACTAATCTCGACATGCGTCACCATGGTTACTGCGCTGTCGACTGAGCTCGAGGTAACGCTCCTCTGGACCGACCTCTGAATATGTGCTGCACTGAAATTTAAGTGCAAATAAGCTTTCCTTGAGTTTCAGTTTTAGTTTCTTGCCCAAATGATTAGAAAATTGACATATTAAATCTTTGCGCTCACTATTTACTATTTTTTGTGCCGTAAGAAATACACTGAATATTTCAAAATATTAGATTTATTCAGAAGTTGAGAAAAGACAGCTGGAGTTGTGACGTATTGTACAGCGTGGGATTTACAAAGAGGAATATAGTAAAACATTTCATAACGATTTTAACAGCTTCTTAAATCTCTTATGTTGGAGTTCAAAGGAATATTGCTGTTTGTATCAATGCTGCAGGCCCGACATGCCGCTGTTCCACCCCCAGCAGGCACGACATGCCACTGTTCCACCCCCAGCAGGCACGACACACCGCTGTTCCACCCCCAGCAGGCACGACATGCCGCTGTTCCACCCCCAGCAGGCCCGACATGCCGCTGTTCCACCCCAGCAGGCCCGACATGCCGCTG
>JACJUY010001143.1:65987-85444 GCA_014220935.1 Platorchestia sp. MABIK
CGGCATGCCGCTGTTCCACCCCCAGCAGGCCCGGCATGCCGCTGTTCCACCCCCAGCAGGCACGACACGCCGCTGTTCCACCCCCAGCAGGCACGACACGCCGCTGTTCCACCCCCAGCAGGCCAGCACCTCCAGGAGGTACGAGCCACCTAAGTTGGGAACCCTTGCTTTGCCATCAACATTAGTCAAACTTACCTTTAAACTTGAAAGACGTGCCTGTAACAATTTTAACCTCACCTTTTGCATTTGATAAAGTTATCTTCAAGATTTGATACACTTGCTTATAAAATTTAAAGAATTTCAATAATTTATCCATTTAATGTCAAATTTAATTCAGATTTTCAAGTTATATACCTTCAAGATATTATATCACAGGCTGTCGTTGTTGTGCCGTGTAGGGGCAACAGCATTCCTCCTGCGCCCGGTCTTCTTAACTTAAACTGCGCGCATGAAAGGAAGGTGGAGACAAGACGATTTTTGAACTGTAGATCTCACTCGCTGTGAGCGGGGATGGAGCCATCTCCAGGCTCCCTTCTTGCTGTAATGTTTAGGTCATATAATCTTAGCTTTTAGCTTGTTCAAAGTTTTTTTTGTTCTTTGCAGTGCCACACCATAGAACTCTAGAGAACTAGCTAATTAAAATTTCATAAGGTCTCTATTTCTAGCAAGTAAGTATAGTTCTGTGTTTCTGTAGCCCTTGTGTTTCTGATAGCCCTGTGGGTCGATATTTACTTTAATGCGCTCACGGAATTTAGAAATTTGGTTCCCAAAAATTACTAAAGGAACACATTTAAGAACGTTTTACACGCATGACATTTTGCTCGCTGAATTCTTACGTTCAGGTAAGAATAACGTTGTATAGTCGGCTGCGTCGTACCTGCATTGTTGGAACACGAGCAGTATTTTGAAGGAAACAACCAGTGTCGGTATAGCTAAGATAAGTCAAGTTATTTTAGGTTTTTTAGGTTAGTTTACTCAACTAACCTAGCGTTCCCTAACCTAATCAAACCTGTCATCACGTCAATACCGTATTACAGCATATTTACGGGTCCGTTCATTCACTGTTATACGATGTTTCTATAACTTCAAACTTTAATAACTCGAAAATTATGCATAAGCGAGGAAAATATCATTTATGTAAACTGTTCTTAAATGTTTTCCTTTAGTGATTTTTTGGAACAGGATTCTTAATTTGCGTGAGCCCATTAAAGTAAATATTGACCGCCTCATTGTTTCTGATAGCCCTGCATTTGTGATAGCCCCGCATTTGTGATAGCCCTGCGTTAGTGATATTATACTGCGAGATATTATACCAGTGCAATTTTACTGAGCAATGCACGATTGAAAATGATTATACATGTGCATGTGCTAATCTTGTGTTCACCTGAGCTAATTATGACAGGTTTACCTTGGATACTACGAGGCTTATTTTAGCTTTTTAATGCATCCATGAATAAGAATTCATGGGTATGAAATGAGAAACAGGAAATGAGTAGGCAACTTAGTCTGATTATAATGCACATTAACCTGTTTTGAGTTACGCTGAGCATGAGCTCCGATCACAACAAAATTTTTACCTCTAATTTGTGAAGCTCCAGCTCCCAGTCTAACTTAATCGCCGCCTGCATGCATGTTTTTCGCCGCCTAAGCGATTTAATCGCTTAAATCGCTTAGGCGGCGAAAAATATGCATGCAGGCTGGGTTAGACTAAGTTATTTACCCCGTTCATCAATCCGCGTTCAAAGCAGTGACCGAAGTTTCGGTTTTATGCAAGTACTGAATAGGCATCGTTCTTCATTTAGCGCCGACAAGATATAGCCTTGATTCTTCGCTGCTCCACAAAATGGGACGAAAGCAGGATATCTTGGAATGGTCGAAAAGGACCCTGGCACACGGCCAGGCTGAGGGAACCCAGAGAAGGAAGTAGCAGAATTCGATGGTGTTTCAGGCCGCACTGTCATGCGGGTCATCCAACGGTAGCACCCGAACTGTACAGGAGCGATGAAATATCGTGCGGTCAGATGACGGTTCCGTCTGCTTAACCCCGTCGCGTTCATCGCAAACCTCATGAAGCTCATCACGAAGTGCATGCAAAGAGCTGTACTAGGAGGAGGAAGGCCTTGCCAGCTTCTGGGGCTGTTTCGCTAACGCAGAAATGATTCATAAAGTTACTCGAGGAGCTTATTTTACTATCCGTCAAACAGAATCAGCATGGCTACCTTGAGCTGATAGATAACCAAGTTCTGCCTTTTACTCGTATCTACATTATTAAGGAAGGCGCGTTGCTTTGCCTATCTTTCAGGATGACAACTGTCGCGTGCACCGGAAGAGAGCTGACATTAATTTACCTGACTCGCATTTGAGGTATGCCAGGCATTTAGATTGGCCAGCCAAGTGCCCGGACAGGGCCCCACTTGGAAATTTGTGGGCCACTCAGTATGAGAAAAACGTTGAGATGATCGCCCGAGTACTGTAGCCGCACTACGAGGTTACTTGATGCAACAGTCATCTAATAATGTTTAGTTCACCAATAGAACACTCAGTAACAGCGCCACGCAGAATTGCCGCCATGCTTCGCACTTGTGGAGTAGCAGGGGACTAATTTTTTGTCCGAGGAGCTTATTTTTACGAGAGACGATGTTCTAGCGTAAGTCAAGTTCCATGGAAGCTGTGGTCTAATCCAAGCCGCGTCCCGTACGCGCTGGTGGCGCAGCGAGAGGGAATTCCCTCCGTCGTGGGAGACGTGACGAGCTGGGCAGCGTCTGTCTCGTACGTGAGTCTCAGCCAGTGTCGGGATCTCACTTCAGTGCTCTGTAAATGTGCTGTATCGGACTCTTCCGATTTCATTTTAAGAATTAATCATTTTTACTTGCATGGCAATGTATTTTGATATTTGATTGCCAATGTGTTGTATTTCGAGGATTCATCCACTCCGGTTAGCGCGAAGAGTCGCAACGCGGCGCTTGTCCTTTAACTGCACATCAGAGTAGGAGCTTTACCCTCTACCAGTCCCATCTAAGTGACGAATATTCCAATATGTCTACTCATCAGGCAATAAACTCCACAACCAATCTTATCTTGGCGCTCAATACTTAGATCAACCAAAATCTTGTTGCTTGAGTCTATGACTAGCTGACATCTGAGAGTTGAACTAAACCATCAAATTCGATTTCCTCATTCGTAGTCATTCATGTCACCGGAGCTGGATACGCTCCTTTCTGGTTTATTTTTACATAAATCCTAATGGATAAAAATTATTGTTATTTAGCTTTATATATCCAATGTTGTGAATAAAAACTACAAGAATGCAACATTCCAATATCTAACCTGGAATGTCGACTAACCTGCGCAATATTCTGTAGAGTTACAACTCGGAAATAACGATTACTTGACTCTTCACTACGGAACGAACATGTTGAGTCGCATGAACGCTCTCCAATCTGACCAAATTGAGGCAGCGCTCTACACACTTCAAGAATATGGTGTATTACTGCGCACGTTCGCTTTTGGTGAATGAGCAGTTTCTTACTCGGAAATATCTCGGTAAGACCATAAATTGAAAATCTACAAACGTAAAATTATCCCGATCCGGTAAATCAATAATTGGATCCTTGATTGTTCATGATGCGTGAATTGTCATAATTTCTCCTGTTCCATCGTGATCAAAGATTTACACCCTCGTGAATGAAATTTTGGGGGTTGTCATTTCTTTATTCGATTTTCACTTGCACATTCCATTGCACTTCTCTTAAGGATGCCAACAAGTTGTCGAAATGTATACTGTGAAGCTAGAGCGACGTGTGGGTCTTGAAATCTGACATTTATTATTTAGCTCTCTGACATTTTGTCAAGCGTGACACTTTGTCAAGCGTGACACTTTGTCAAGCGTGACACTTTGTCAAGCGTGACACTTTGTCAAGCTTGACACTTTGTCAAGTGTTACACTATGTCCTTGTTTTCAGCACATATTGTCGTAGTGATTAAGGACTCCTGAACGATTTGATCGCTCGTGCAAAATTATTTGAGGAAACATTCCTTACCCGCGCTGCTGGCGCGTTGATGCCATGCGGCGTCCTCGTGCGGTGCCGCCGGTCGGTGGCGCTGTGCTCTCGCTGGCGTGTGGTGGCTGCTGGGCATCCCAGCCTCACGCCTTCACTGCGTCAGACGCTGCTCGCATTGTTGCCAATTTGTCGTCAAATCGAATAATACCTGTTTCCTTTCCGCAGCCTTCCAATAATTCAAATGAAAATATAACCTCACAGAGACTGCCGATGAAATGAAGGTCAAATTGAACCGACTTCAATTGATTTTCATAAAATGATAATGAGCACAAAAATCATTTTCGGAACCAAAATGCATATATCTGAAATCGAACGCAAATGTCTAAAGCCTTAACTTAGAACGGTGAAAGTTTTGTATTATTTAAGTCGATGTTTGTAAAATAAATTGCTCGAACACAGCATTTGGTGCCGCGCCTCGAGACGGCCGCAAGTTTCTCCCCTCAGCCATGACAGGTGCTCTATTTGATCTCCGGAGTCATAGTTAGCTTACATTCTCACTAGTAATCATCATATTTAAATATTTCTAATGTGTGCAAACTTGTGTGTATTGTGTGTGTAAATATCTGTTGTGATGAGAACGAACGTACAGATTCGAGCAGAAAGGCTCTAAACATCCCATGTAGCTGCTGAACTGTTAGTTGGACTAGCACAGAGCACGGATGTATTACGTGTACCAGCTGAACTGTTGACCTGTAAAGCCTAACGTAGCACATCGTAGCAGATCCTTATGATCTCACGGCAGGGCTACAAGGCTCACGACAGTTGGGATGCCTCACTGCCCAGCTGTTTAGCTGGCATCCCCAGTGAAATAGATACATCGACCGAGGAACAACGGGGAATTCATTTTCATAAGTATTCTCCAAGACAAGAGAATAAGCGGTTTAATTGAACACATACATGGAGAGCACGATCACATTTTTGGAAAAAGCTGCTCTAGTTTTTGATCTTTATTAGACGAGACCGAAGAAGAAGGTGAATAAAATGCATCTCTATTTCATTTGTTTAAGTTACTGCTCACTAGCGAATAGAAATATATATGTGGTAATAATTAATGACGATCATCACATTTCAAAGCTATTCGCATAACACGAAATTCGTGAAGGTTTTCTAAAATAAGTTTCCATTGCTCAGTACTTCGCTGCATATACAAAAAATTCTAATTGTTGTTATCGCGAAACAAGATTACATAGAAATAGAAAACTTAACGCTTTTCATTAAATAATCTTCAGCCAATCAACTCGCGCGATTATAACTTAATTCTATTCCCATTCAAACTCTGGTCAAAACAAATTTAGGGTGAGTAAATTACACCAAATACAAGTTATTAATTTTGCGCTCCTGTTGACATATTTCGAACGCCCGCTGGCAGTCCCGACGCAGGACGCATGCAGAGGCAGTGTCGCAGTAGTCCACACTAAACTAAAATGAAGCCAATTTCATAATAACACATTGAATAAATTCAGGCAAGCGAAATTTACCAGCTCCCGAAAATATTAGCTTTCTTCTATGTAGACAAACAAATATTTGATACGCGTTTTTCCATTTATTTTCCAGACGACTCTAACTTTTGCCCAATAGATTATTTGCGTGGAGGTGCTTAGGGGCCTGCAGTGAAGTGAGCGGCTCAGGTGCGAAGATCAGATCTTACATTAATGTTACGAGGCAGGGAGCAGACACACGAGGAGAACCCTGCGACTGGGGCCAGACTCGCTGTTGCCTGAGTGCCGCTGGGGCGGCGAGGGGCGCCGCCCCTCACCTCCACTCCTGGACCGCCAGAGCGGCTGAGACCTGGTCTGCCCCGCAGCTACACACACACTCGACCGTGAGTATTGCTCTGAAATGGTTCATATTTGCAAGCACCGCGGGTTAGTAACGCATGTCTGGCATGCAGGACACGTCAACTGTCATCATTCGATAAGAAAGCCATGGAAAGTTAATTCCAAAGCAGTCATCGCAGTGGCACACATTGAGCTTACAAGTCCGCTGAGCTACGAGCTGTCCAACGGAGCACAACATCGCAGCTACATCAGCAGTGGCTGGCGCTGCTGCTGCTGTTGCTGCATCTCATTGCTGCGCTCGACCGGGCCATTCGCTGTGGTGCTGATGTACTCTAATTACTTGTATCGAGTGCCTGCCTTTCATGACTATATTGCCCTCACACATCGCAATATTCGGAGCCTGCAGTGCACATGGAGCTCCACGCGAGATCTAATTTCAATAATTCATTATATAAAAATGTCATAAATAAGCGCAACTGAACGCAAAATAATTATCTCTAATTATTATAATATTAATAAATCTAATGTCAAAATATGGGCACAAGCGTTAATTCCTGTATAAGCGTACGCATACATTAAGTAGTTCACTTACAAATATATATATAGTATATATATATATATTGCATATAAATATATAAATATATATATATAAATATATAAATATATATATAAATATGTATTGCATATATATATATATCACATACACACATTCACAAGTACAGATCTCGGCGACTTAAATACTATGAACAACTCGGGATGAGGTCGTACCTTTGAGTGCCGTGCAGGTTAACGCTGAGCTCAAAGTAATTCTACAATGTCACCACCCCTGCCATTCCGCCATATACACAAAATAATAAATATATATATGCTGCAAACAGCCCTGTAGACAACACGTTATTTGATCATAACTAACTTAGAGCGCCGGATTTCAGAACGCTGAGCTTTTGGTAATTCGACACTGTGATCCGTCCTTGCCACTGTGGTGTGCGGTGACACTTCACTGGTCTTATACTGAAACTCAGACCTCACTGTGATAATTTTAGGCCACCAGTGGTAGAGCGCATCTCTCTGTTCCCTCGAGCTGCTTCATTCACTCACACTCTGTCGATGTCGTCATGCACATCCAATGCAAGAATACGAGTAGAAAGTATAGCCCTAGATCCAAGTCTTTAGAAGTATATCGTTCCAAACTGCAAATATTAATTCCAAAGACATTGTAAAATAACACATTTCTCACCAGAACACCGAATGATCTGATGTTAATAGAACTACCGCTAATCTGATGTTAATAGAACTACCGCGCGATATTTGCAAGACCCTCCAGAGGAGCATCAGTGAGCTTCTCACAAGTTCACGACAGCGCCACACTCCGCCTCAACTCCAAGTTTAGCGCGACGAGTCGCTGCGATCACCTGTGTTCGGGAGTGGTTTATTTGCGCAGTGAGAGTTGTACGTGAACCGCGTCGTGAACACAAATTTGCGCCTCTTTCTTTGTGCCACAAACTTTCATGCAGATCTTTAGTTGTGCTGCGCAAGTCTTCAGCTGCTACGACTTCACTGCCTGTAGTGCCTAAGCTGCCTAAACCTCAGTTATAGGGGCTAAATCTCTAGTTTGGGGGCTAAGTCCCTAGTGTGGAGGCTGATCCCCCAGTGTGGGGGCAGGTCCCCCAGTGTGGGGGCAGGTCTCCCAGTATGAGGGCAGGTCCCCCAGTATGGGGGCAGGTCCCCCAGTGTGGAGGCAGGTCCCCCAGTGTGGGGGCAGGTCCCCCAGTGTGGGGGCTGGGCCCCGTGTGCTCCCAAGGCCCCCTCAGCGGGCCCGCATGCGGGAGCTGCGTCTGCTGGTGTCCGGGGGCCTGGGGCTGGTGGGGGGTGGGGGAGGGGGGAGGGGCTGCTGTGAGGGGTGGGCGGGGCAGCTCGGCAGGCGGGGAGGGCGGGGGCTGGGCGTGCGAGTGCCGCGACTGGAGGGTCAAAAAAAAAAAAATTCACAAAAATTGAAAATAAATCAGAGGCAATAAAGTAGAACATAGGAGATGTGTAACGAAACATAACGGTTTTGAGCGCACAATCCAATTGAACATAGATGATGTGTAACGAAACATGACAGTGTTGAATACATTGTCCAGCTCACAGAGTAAACTCAAATACATTAAGTGCGCTCAGTACGATTGTCTGTCGCGTGCGGTGCTTAGCTTGGGTGGAACGTGGGGGGAAATGTGAGGGTCATGAGCTGAGCGTGCTAAGTCTGGGGAGGAACGCTCACTCCACCTCCCAGCGTGGAGAGGAACGCTCACTCCAGCCCCCAGCGTGGAGAGGAACGCTCACTCCAGCCCCCAGCGTGGAGAGGAACGCTCACTCCACCCCCCCGCCGCCACGGCGGCCACCCCCACAACAAAACAACACCGACGAAACATCAGCGACAAACCAAAGAGAAAGGTAACTCGTACAACAAAACCTATTTCAATTGCACTCTGCAGAAGTGCCATCAACTGGTACACAATCCCAGAAAATTCATCACGGAAATAGAATGGAGATGAAATAAAGAAAGCAATAGGACTTAGGGCTAAAAACATCAGTACAAGATGCGGAGTCGTAACGCACTTACAATTTAATAACGAAGAATAGGTTGAATAAAGAAAAGAAATAAATTAATCTTACGGTCACACACTTGATGAAATTTTATTTTCATGTCATTTACGACATGCTAAGAGAGCATTAAATATTTTTTTGAAAAGTAAAAATTTGTGATACCGGTTTAAAGGTAAGAAATATGTTGCAAGTTCACGTTAGAAAAAGTTGACCATGAAACAGTCAACTTCAACTGTCAACGGGTAAACTTCTTTAGTAGGATTAAGATGTTAAAAAGTCCGATGAATTATAAGCCATCTCCTTTGTGTACATTACGGCGGCAGACCGGCGGTGCATTTAGGTGCCTTAACGTTCAGTGGACACTCCAGGAGGTGAACAGCGAACACATGAACACACAAGTTTGCGGGATCAAGTCCGTGGGAGGAACATTTCAAAAGTAAGCGGTCCATTCGAGTGACGTGAAGTTCTCACACACCTCGCAGTTGCGTGCATAGAGCAGTATCGGAGGAAACCATCAGTGACCACAGCAGACCCAAACCTCGGGACTGCTACTTAGGAGCAGAAGAAACAAAGAGATGCTGGAGACTGGGCAGCCCCTCTTTGGACAGCATCATGTTCAGGACGCAGCACAAGGAGCAGCAGGAGAACGCGCGTTGTGCGACAAAGTTGCGCGTACCGCGTCACAGGATAGCGAACACAGCGTCAGAGGGCGCTCTGGAGGCACCAAAGGTGACAACCAACATGAATCGAACATCAACCATCACTATCAGCTGAGGGCTCAGGAGAGCAAAGACCATTTGGGAGAGACCAAAACAGTTCACTGGGAAGGGGCGAGTCCAAGGAATAGGAAATGCCTAATTATATTGACATATTTTCACCAATTAATGGTTCATAATACTTTATGTAGCTCTGAATGAAAATATTTGAAATACATATGCGGGTAGGCGAAGGCATTGAGGAATTCGACATAATCGAGAATATAAACAGCAGAAAAAGCTGCAAGCGATGCCACTATACAGAATAGCACCAGGAGTGAGCTAAAATCCAGTAGAAATTCATGGCTATTCTACGATGAGAATAGATTTTCTCTAATGAATATTCTTGAGTGTACGTCGCAGGAAGATGCATCCCGGGATGTCCCCATGATGTGAAGGCGATCAGCGCCGGTGCAACACGCAAGAAGGAAATGCTAAGAAAATACAATGACTGCGGAGTTTGAGTGAAGGGTACGCAGATTAACTCGGTGAGTACCACGAATTATGTTATTTACAAGTTTTTCAGTGCATGCTTGTGTGCAATTCCCGTTTTTTTTTTAATTTTTGAATATCTGTGCATTTTACAGAGGAAGGCGAGCCAATACCTGCAAACGTGGCTGGCGCAAGGCGCTAGCAAGGCACGTGACATTACTCAATATTATCGCTGTATTAAACCATCCAAACATGTAACCTCGTTCTTAAAACTAGAATGCAAAAAGCCCCGACAAGACAAGTGATGCAGGAGTTGAATCAAGCAACACTTGTACAACAGAATGTTTTAGCTGGAAAACAACATAAACAGCCCTGTCCAACAACTACACTCTTGTACAACAAAATAGACCCGGGCATGAATTTATAAATCAAGCACTGAACCAAACACAGTAGCTAAATATTCAACTGCAAAGTTTCTAACAACAGTAAAAAAAAAAGGAATGCATGATCGATGATTGTCATTAGTAAATGTATTCTATTTCGACTGAACGATAGTTTTGAGTCTGACATACCAGCGGTGGTAATAGAGGCACTTCATGGACTGCAACAACAACACATATCCTTCCTCGCACCTACATCAGCAACATAGATATCCACATGTTACTGAACAGAAATCATCCAGTCTGCTTTTTGGTGGGTCTTTATGTAAAAATCTGATCTCAGGTAATGATTGCTCAAATGCGAGAGGAACAGGACTCGGTGAGCTAATCAATAAGGCAAACGTACACGTATAGCATCAAACTTTCCACCTTTTGTCTCACGAAATAGAAGTGTACAACCTCAGCCGTAGTGTTGGTAAACCCAAATTCATTCTACAACATTGCACCTTACTCGGATCCTCGCACCTCACGAGTTCACACCCCATTTGTTGCTGCTACAGCCATATCATACAGCCTACGTATCCGAGTTATTATCACACCAGGGACATCTTTCACTAGAACTAATAAACCAGTACATCTTAGGATATAAGTAATAAGTCAGTACATCTTATGTTAAAAGTAATAAGTCAGTACATCTTAGGATATAAGTAATAAGGCAGTACATCTTATGTTAAAAGTAATAGTCAGTACATCTTAGGATATAAGTAATAAGTCAGTACATCTTATGTTAAAAGTAATAAGTCAGTACATCTCACGCTGGAAGGAGTAAACCGGTACGTCAAAAAATTACCACAGGCATTCCAACGTGTCTCAGACATAGCAATTCCTCTAACAAAATGCAGAACGGTTTCAGGCACACATCAAACTCAGGACATTCGTATACTGAAAATTTAAGTGCATAATATCGTTCAACAATTGAGCGCTAAGTGGAGGTAACAGCAATGAGCTACTTCCATTCCATTATGCTTAATGACCCGCAACAGAACACTCTGGAATGAAATGAACTACACATGTTTTAGACAACGCTGGCTGCAAGTGTTCACGAATGAAGGCGACGAGAAATGCGACTAGGTTCAGATATACCAAACAGAATCACAGATGACACGCGACCACCAAGCAATGACACCGTGTGACGCAAGAGACCAGGGAAGATCTGTCTAACTCAGATTTCCACTGACAACAAAGAACGAATTTAATAAAACATTAAGCAGTCTTAAGCAAAAAAAGGAGCAACAGGAACAATCCTTCTGTAGGTGAAAAGAATTTGACCACTCAACATGAAGCAGTATCTAATTTACACCTTCAACCAATTAGCAGCGAGAATTACTTTCCCGACAATCTGAATGTGGCTAATCTTTCTATCAAAACCAAAAACCTCACAGCGTCTCGTGCTGAATTATGGACCGAAATCTCTACTTGACATTCTTGCCAAACCACTAGTTAAAATTTTTAACAGTTCATTATATGAATATTTGGGAGCAGAAGGAAAAATCCGTACTAAACAGCGCTGTTTTAGTTTAGAACTAGACAGATGTTCTCGTACCGCTCTTGCGACTCTGCAAGAACCCCCAGTTATTCATATGGTAAATAAAGAGAAAGAAAATTTAGAAATGGGTGATACTTCAAAAGCCTTCAATAAAATGTGGGTCACGAGATTAAGCACAAACGATTACAAGTGAGTACGAGTCCAACACTTATCAAAGCTTTCTGAGATTTACTTGCCTACAGAACAGCCACCATACGCATGGATGCTCCAATTGGCCCAGTTTGAACTCCAATTAGTAGTTATACAAGGATCGTGTTTACGTTCAAACATCATTACACATTTCACTCAAGAAATACCACATCCTGCTTGAAACTGCGATTACATCAGCGTAACAGATGATATCACAGAAATCGAAGCAGTATCAGTGAACTGTTGCTATTTAAACCATACCACTAGCCAAGAACAAATTAGTTTCAAAACAAATGGAAAATAAGAACCAATGTTAAAAATTTTTAAATGGTGCTAATTAGCAGGTGGTACAAAAGTGACACCGTCATAAAATACATCCAATTTCGGTACAATATCAGCAGGAAAGTGTTAGCACTCAACGGAGCAACAACTGGAAACAAAGTACATACAAATAACTGCAAGACAACATTTTTCAGGAACTTGTGGAAACTATCGCAGTATTGAAGCCTAAGAAGTGAACAGATTGAACCCGACCCAACAATTGTACTATCCGCGTTAATCTATCCGACTATTTCGTGACACACATTGTCTTCAATTGCAATAGCTAAACTTAAATATACATAGACCAGAGCTGTCAGATTCAAAATAGAGACGATGTGGTTTGATTCGAAAACATCTAAATTTCATCACAAACAAATTTTAGCGCCAACCATCAACATGTTATTGAAGCAGCAAGCACAAAAAAATGTCACAACTAGAATCTCAGTAATGTGCGCGACTCACCATTCAAGTAGACAGACGAGCACGTTAACACCCGTTTTGGCAGTTCTGACTCCAAGCCTTAACACCACCGGCTCGAACATTTGCTTACTTACTGAAAGACTACTTCAGTTTTGTGACCTCATTAGTTTTCCAGAGATTACGGAGAGCAAACCTAGGACATGTGATACAAATCTTAAGCATGTTTTATTTTTAGGGGAGGGGCACCAGCACAGGCAGGCCAACTCTCAGCTCACACGAGAGGGTCGGCTGCTGAGACCGCCAACAAAAGGCACATTTCCACTTATTCGTTATTTATTTTTTATTAGTTTTTCGTTTTTTTTCGTCACACTGCGCGGCACATTCATATTTTCTCCCGCCACCGCCGCCCTAACTGCAGGGCTTACAAAAGACACAGCCACAACGCCAGCTATATTAGCGAGGGTCCAGGTCAAATTGCGAGTAATCCAAGAAGTTAAACTCAATCAAATGCTTCATAATCGAATACAAAGCAAGAAAATATAATTTTTTCTTTCACTTGCACAGTTTTTCTAAAATTGGACAGGTACAACAAGGTGAAACACGTATTTAGATGTTTAAAAAATTTACTTAATTGTATTTTCTGAAGAAATAGAACAGATAAATTTAGATTATAAGCAGAAAGAGGAATTGATACACAACACCGAGGATAGGAAATATAATATGTCAAATGATTCATATTATTCACAGTGGAAAAAGTTACTGGATTACTTCTAAAACAAGTTTCAAGTACGTGAATTGTGCAAGTGTCGACAGTAAGGAATGTGACAATCTGGTGGGAGGTTACCAGGATGATCGTTTCATTTTTAAGCAGAAATAAACAATAGTTCTTTTTCAAGAAATACAATGTCCTTTTAAATACGGAAAGTTACATAGTAAAGCAATGGAATGTAAATGGAATCTGAGAAAATATTCCAAACTTCCTCCACTTTGAGTTACTCCAATGAGAAGTTTTTTAATTGATACTCAAGGTTGGAACAAATTAGTTTGCGACGTGAATGCTGCTACGAGACACGTAGGTGCTGCTGAGACGCACGTCTGAAAGAAGACAATCAGTCCAATCAGAACTGACTGGGCTGATCAGATCAGATTGTCCAGTCAGAGAACAACCAGAACAATACTTCAGCGACAAGCTTCAGTTCCGGTGTCCCCACACAACCCAGGTACTGAAGCGTTGTCGTCTGTTGCACTTGAGATCGCAGTTTACATTAACAATTCTATAGCGTAATGGTCATTTTTTAAACCAAATTATGCGGTTTGATGTAAGTGGTCATGATGGAGTCACTCGCGGTTAAAGAAAAGAAGGCACGACGCACACCTATAAGAACAACCCGACTGTGGCACAAGGGAGCGGGGGGCGCACCGGAACTGCGTTGCTTCGTATTTAATGCCACACAAAATCAAATATAATTAAAAGACTATGGAGATGAGACATATCGTATGAGTTCATAGACAACAACCACACATCTGCTGAGATACACAATTTTGGATTTGAACGGCAGTGCGTGAGCTGTAGAGTCCTATTGCCTGACCGCGTCTGCTGGCGCCGGTGAGTGTGAGGCGCCGAAGTGAGGTCACCCCTGACGTATGTCACCAACAATGAAAAATAGTCAAATCTAAAACAAAAACTCAATTAAGGCAATTTTTAACAATTAATCCACAATATACACGACCAAATTAATTGTTCCATTTTTCAATCATTATGAAGGAAAATAATTTTTAAGGACGATCAAGGCAGCATGAGAAAGGCAACATCAGTTGACAGCTGCGCTGATGGTGTAGAGTTACTGCAAACGATATTTTTGACGATTTAATGATCAAACTTTCAAAACCATTAAATGATAAGGTATAGCTTCCATTTAAAGCGTTTAATTGTTGCATATACAGTATATATGCATTTCACTTGTGATATTTTTCAACTGCAACAAGCTTTTGAAAAAAAACTTTTTCCAATCAATTGAAGCGAATTTCTAAACGTTCCCTAAGGAAGTATCACACAAAATGCCTAAGCTCATCCGAACTCGTGGTGTACAAACGGACTAACTCTGAACATCGCATCAGTTAACAAACTTTAACCCATTCTACAAAGCTGGACGAGCAAAATTTCCTGCTAAGCTTCAGTCAGGAAGCGCTCACCAACAATGTTTATGAAACCTTTCGAAAAAAATTCAAAAAGCCTCGCTATCAACTTCATAAATTCGATGAAGCAAGTATGGTATTTCATAGCGGTTGATAATTCAGCCGAGATTATGTGGTAGCCAATCTTGGCTGCAGACTAGCAGCTCACAATACAGCCGAGGTAATGTTATAGACAATATTGCTTGAAGATTTGATATCTGTGTGCAGGATAGAGTATGCGATGTATCTCCGAACAGGTCACTCTTCATGCCTCTGATATTTCAAGCCATCAAAAGCAAAAGTTTTTCCGGTCAATATTTTTAAAAGAGAACGGTAAAAATTTATCAGGCTCGAATCTTCAACTGCATATTTCAATGAGGGCATCTGCGGTTTTTTATCTAGCATTATCGAACTCAATGCACTTCACACAGTGCAAGCTGCTCCTCACGCTGTGCATGCTGCAACGCCAACACTACTCACACACTCTGCGCTACTCACACACTCTGCGCTACTCACACACTCTGCGCTACTCACACTGTAGTTCAATGTACGCATGATAGACTCGTTTTATTTGTCAGTCTTCTTACGGAAATGTTTCGTCAGGAACACGGATTGCGTTGCTTGGCAACACAGCCAGTAATGGAGTGCACGTGAAGTTCGGTGAAGCGCTAGCGTTGTTTGGCGGGCGCATTTACGAGTAGCTAAATAATGAACCCAGTGCAAGTAATGATATCGAAATAGTGCAGAGCAAAAACGTTTACTGAGCGAGAATTTTTTTCTTTGTTGCGATGCAATTTCTTCAAAATACAGTACATCTCATTGCCTGATATGCAATTGATGGATGGAGGGAAAATCCCCCGAAAAAGAAACCAGAAATTACTACTTCAGAAAAAATTTTTTTATCCCATCTGAGATGAGTTGACAATCGTTTAACCGCTAGAGCACACACACACATAACGGAAGTGCTGTGATTCAATGAGTTCTTAGAACAAAAGTTACGTTAACCCGCCACTGTCATTGCTTCCTACAACTACCCAAATGACTACGAGAACAACTACGGAATGTTATCTCTATGATTACCTAGAACGAGAATGCAGTCTGTGATGGCCGGGTGGCTGCGAGCGAGACCGAGCCGGCCGCACGTCTGGCAGCAACAACATCTGGTGTCTGGACGCGGTGTTCATGGGCGACGGCGGCCTCGAGGTGACCGGCGATCTTGCGCTGCGGGGAGATGGGTTGGGGGATCTCGAACCATGGAGACTAGTGGCCGGTCGCGTGGGAGAAGGTGGGGAGCGCAAAGAAAAGTTTCTCCGCCCGTTCAGAGGAGATGCTGGGCCTTGTGCAAAAGGGGATGGATGCATCGCTTGGTTTTGGAAAGTTTTAAGAAGTTGCGATTCCGGTGAAGTTGGTTTCGATCGAATCGATCGAGGAGATGAAGACCGATTCAGACCGGAATGGAAGCTCAGCGAAGATTGCCTGGAAGGCCCCGGCGAGACGGTGGGCGGGTTTGGCGACAGCGGCCTCGTGTAGCTGGATGGTCGCAGCTGCAGCGGAGACGTCTCTCGAGATGTGTTGAGCGATCTCATAAACAAAGGAGATCCCGGACCAGAATTTGGATTAGACTTTCCTGGTGAAAAGTGTCTTTGAAACCTTCGTGCTGCCCTGTTGGGGGAAGGTGATCTCGAGAAATTAGGAGAAGGAGTCGGAGGCAGCGGAGATGACGGCCGTGAAATGAGGGGAGAGGGCGTGGCCAGGCCGCCTTGGTGAGGCCGGAAGATGTTCAGAGGCACGTAATCTGACTGATCTTCACAGTCTGAGGCGTGAAACAGATAATTGCCGCTCGACGTAAACTCAATTGGCTGGAATGTAGAGAAAGAAATGCTCGATAGAGAGGTTGATGACAAAGAATGAACAGATCGAACGAAAGGTCTCGCTACGAAAGAAGATGAAGAAGATGACGAAGAAGACTTACTTAACATTCCCTGAGGAGGAGTGGAAGGCGTGTTGTTTTCGTAATCACTCAAATTCATCTCAGAGCTGTCTCTACGAGGACACTGACTGCCTGGTTCAGCGTGTTCAGGAAAATGAGATAGAACTAATGAAGCCGTGCTGATTATGGTTGTCTCGATGGGTATGTCGCCAGGCGAGAAGTTATCCGTTTCTTGCGTTTTGGGCCATATTTCTCGACCTTCCTGCGGCCGTTGGCTTGGAGAACCATGTTGGTTAAAAGCCGCTGAATTTGACATAGAACTTGACAGATTTCGGCCAGATGAGCTCATTCTAGTTTGTGTGAACTTTTAGATAATTCAACTCGGGATCGTTTTCTGTGATCAAGTGCCGAACTTGTATTCATATTCAATTCTAAAATTCAAGCTTCAAAGTTCTTGGCTATAGGAGAAGGTTACAAAGTGCACCGCCTGCCTGCCTGCCTGTCACCTCATCATCACAACTGACTTTGAGTAGATGCTTGTACGGCACTCACAGGAGCATAAAACCTCGCTCACAGCACGCGACTTGGACGCTAAACTTTCTGCTGCGCTTGATTTGGGCGATGCGTCGAGCAGAGGTTGTGGTGACACAAAACTGAAGTACCACTGCGTCTAGAGCAAACTATAAAACTGCTTTTTAAACTTTAGATACACTAATTTGCCTTTCTTAGTTCTCTGAAAAATAAAACAATTAAACATTTGGTTTGGTCAAGTGCGGGTAACAAAATTAACAACGGATGCAAAATATCCACCTGAAGGGAAATAGGATAACGTAAATTGATCTTACAAAATAAACATTAGTAAATAGTAAATACAATTAACCATCTAAACCGAATTCACCAATGTACTTTTGGATATTTTTTACTTTCAAACGCATCTCACCAATAAATATAGGGAGAAAAGAGGTGCAATGAGTGTGGAGTCACTCCCGCTGAGTTATTTCACTCGATGTCTATCATATTCAATGGCATGAAAATTTCGATCTTTAATCCATCGCATATTTACACTCTATGACTCCTAAGCTGGATGCCAGTAGTTATTTCTACGTTCATCGTAAACTTTGCTCGTTCTGAAGAAATAAATTTATTTGTACCGAGTTGTGTAAATAATTCAATGGCGGAGCTGAGCTGTGGAGGAGTGGAGTCATTTTAGTGGTCGTGAAGTTAGAGTCAGGCTCGAAAATGTCGATCATGTTACTGGTATTTTATCTTGCGCTAGGTCGGGTGTGGGAGTGAGAATCGGCCAACTAATTTAATTAATTTTACGGATCAAATTTTAAATTTGCCGTACTCCGAGTTTCAGTGTTCTATCATTCAAACGCCCTCGATGTACCAAAATTAAAATCAGAAAATTTCAAGAGCTTTGAATCACGTAAAAGTTGACCGAAATCGTGTGCCGACATAATTCATCAATTTTATGTCGAGTAATTTTAGAGACTGAATGAGTTGGTGTATTTTTTAGCCTGTCCTAGATGTGGAGTCGCAGACACAAGATTCGCAGGAGCCGCTGCGGAGTCCGACACGCCCCCAGCAGCAGAAATGAGGGCCTGACAGGGCGTGTCTGGAGCCGCCATCAGCTGATGGATCAGGGGCGAGGCAGGGAGTGGACAGGAGGGGGGCCAGTCACCACACCCAGTCACTCTGCTCAGCATGAAACGCATTAGTGACATCACCTCATTCCCTCACGATTGTGGCTCATGTAAGCTTCAACTTAACGAGCTCTGATTCAAGTTGTGCGCCTCACGAGCAGAACCCGGCGGAAGTGCGGGTGGCTGTGGGGGCGAATCCCGAACTCGTGCTTCTTATTTGCGCTTTCGTTTTCCCACAAAAACAACAAGGCTCCCTTGAGAGTTTTAGCTCAATGATGATAGACGTGGTGACCATGGCATGGTGACCACGACATAATGATGATAGACGTGGTGACCATGGCATGGTGACCACGACGCAATGATGATAGACGTGGTGACCATGGCACGGTGACCACGACACAATGATGATAGACGTGGTGACCATGGCACGGTGACCACGACACAATGATGATAGACGTGGTGACCATGGCACAGTGACCACGACACAACTGACGTGGGTATCACGTCTGTGTGCAGCTGTCGTGTCGCCCCACCTCCCCACCTGTTGGCTGGCCTCTGCCTGAGGAGAGAATTAGTTCAATTTCCCTCAGTAGACAGGTTGTCAACACGCTGACCACCATGCATATTATTTAAAGGAGACTACTAGAAATGTTGTAAAAATTAGCAAACTCTACAAGTAATTAATATTTCTTTGTTTACATTTCAAAAATAATTAGGGTTGATAGGATTTTAGCAAATATTCATCAAATATTGATGAAAGATAATAAATGCAGTTGAAATTTGTACTAGGTTTGATGGAACATCTGCAAAGCTTGACGGAAATATAAGTGATGGCTGCCTTGATGTTAGAGGAAGTTAGTCTGCGCTCAATGCTGCAGCGAGCATCTGGAGGAGACGGCAATTGTTTATATTGTTGGAGGGATTGAAGCTATGGTGTTGTATTGCGCACCGAGCCCCACAGTGCACCACAGCGCAACACGGCGCAACACAGCTCACCACAGCGCAACACAGCGCAACAGACGCACCTCCAGTACTGCTGCAAGAGACGGAACTGACCTTGAGGTCTGTACGTTCAGCTCTCTCTCTCTCCCTCTCTCTCTCTCTCTCACACACACACACTCTCTCTCCCTGTCTGTCTCTCCCCCAGCAGGCACACTGCAACAGCCATTTCTTGCATTTCCTGCCCACCGGAAATAAGTGCACACAGCCCAGACCTGGGGCACACACAACCACCCCCC
>JACJUY010001143.1:97390-109834 GCA_014220935.1 Platorchestia sp. MABIK
TGACCAGCCAGTTGTTGTGCTGCTGACCAGCCAGTTGTTGTGCTGCTGACCAGCCAGTTGTCACAAACTCAATTTACATAAGTACTGAGAACTAAATGAAGGTGCGTTCTAGCGAAGGTTTGACATTTTCAACATTGCTTACCACAATTGACTTTAAATTCGAATTGCAAATTGAACTTCAGTGTAACCGGCCGCAGTCAAAGCGTCAACTAAGGCGCAATAAAGGGGCGAGAGGAGACCCCAAATTCACCCCACATTTGACTGCGCCGCGACGCCACGGTTTGCTCCTGACAGGAAATGAAGCTTTCAGGAGATTCAATGAAAGAGGACACGAACGCGTGAAAGAACACGCATTTTGTCCTACGTTTCATTAATGTATTTTTTCATCCTTTCTTCATTCACTTTCATTAATAGTTTCATTTAGTTTTCCTTTCATTCATTTATTCTTGCATTCAGTCATCCTTTCACTTACTTTTTCATCCATTCATTTAGTTTTTCTTTCATTCTTGCGCTCATTCGTTCTACTTCAGCTACGCTCGTAATGCAGCGGGCTGCAGGGACTTATTTTTACCTGATTTATCTCTATACCGTTTGTCTTTGCCTGATTTATCTCAATACCGTTGTTCTTTACCTGATTTATCTCTATACCGTTTTTCTTTACCTGATTTATCTCTATACCGTTTGTCTTTACCTGATTTATCTCTATACCGTTTGTCTATACCTGATTTATCTCTATACCGTTTGTCTTTACCTGATTTATCTCTATACCGTTTGTCTATACCTGATTTATCTCTATACCGTTTGTCTTTACCTGATTTATCTCTATACAGTTTGTCTTTACCTGATTTATCTCTATACCGTTTGTCTTTACCTGATTTATCTCTATACAGTTTGTCTTTACCTGATTTATCTCTATACCGTTTGTCTTTACCTGATTTATCTCTATACCGTTTGTCTTTACCTGATTTATCTCAATACCGTTTGTCTTTACACGATTTATATTTTTCCGGTTTATTTATTCAGATATCTTTACATTGCATTCTTTTTAACTATGTGACATCCTGCTTAAGGGTAGGGGAGCAGGTAGGGGAGCAGGGCTGTGTAGTGCAGAGCGGGGAGCAGGTAGGGGAGCAGGGCTGTGTAGTGCAAGGCGGGGAGCAGGGCNCAAGCCCTCATAAATCCTCAGCTTGGGACCTCACCTTTTCCCCCTAGGCGCGTTAATTCTCCGATACAAAATTAGTCTCCCCCTGAGGAGACCGAAAGCTCCCCAAATAATAGCTCAACGACATGACAAACGAACATAACTCCGCATTTCATTCCTTATGAGAAGCAGACAAAAGCGTTGGCGATGCAATGGTATTCGCCTCAAATTTAATTCAACCAAAAATAGTCCCGGAAAAAACAAACAAATTGACAGCATTGAAATTCTGTTCTGGGAAGCCAAGGCTAAAAACCACATTCGCTCCTTGGAACAGTCTATGGACATCATATATTTTCATTAACAAATGAACTAATTCAACACTATCCCTCAATAGCCCTCGCTGGGATGAAGGAATGATTTGTGATCACTCACTATCCCAATTATGTCATGGAAAAGTGCACAAATATTGAAAGGCTAAACTCGCACGGTTTATCAGAAATCTTTCGAAAATCTTTAATAACTTCAGTACTTGCTTGTGCAACGGGAAAAACCAATTATTTGACGAGAAATTCTTACAAAATTTTCATGAAATTCCTTTTATGAAAGAGTCCAACTCCGCTTGATGAATTTCGAGTTTTTCCTAGGGCGAACAGTCTGAGATTAACTCCAAAACTGCATTTTCAATTCTCAAGTCATTTCTAGAAAAAAACAGAGAATGCCTAGCATTTTTATAACATGAGATTTTAGTAAAAAACGTTAGGGTACATATATATATATATATATATATATATTAATATATATATATATAATAAAATACAATTTAGCCTCACTATATTTTTCCCCTTTTCACTCAATGTTCCCACAAGCGATGAAGCTTTTTGACAACTTCAATACTCTGTCGTACATCAAGAAAGGTCAGGAAATTTTCATGTTGATATTTTTCACATAGTTTTCTATTTCGATAAATCTTAGTTTAATTTTTCTTCCTCAATATTTCTACTTTTTATCCTATGGGTATTTTCTGATAAATTCATGTTTTTTCCATCCGAAAATTTAAAGCCAGCGAGTGAGCCAAGCAAGCATCCTGAATTTGCCTCAATAGAGAATGGTGTCCGTGATCGGATGTTCACAACCATAGACAAATAATGGTCTGCTTCTTTTAACGCCCAAAGCATTTCACAACCAGAATTTGGGCTTAGTTTCAAAAGTTCACAGTCCTAAGGCGAATGATTGGTTCAATGCGTAAGGTTAGTTCGGAATTAGGCTTAGGGCAGGGTTATGCGGAACCACTTAGAAAATGACCGTCTTAATTTTACCGAGTCATTTCATTCTGTATTCTGATATCGTTTGGACACAATTTTATGCATTACTAAGCCTTTGTACACTTGTGCGCTCAAACCTCTGAAAAGATCTGTGATCCAGATTAGATGTTAGTTTGAGCTTCCCTAAGCGCAACAAAGGCGTTCCAAAGACAGGAAGGAGGAAGGTACCTAGTATTAAGTCAAGGGAAAGAGAACTCTATGCACAAGATGCATTGGAACAGCAGGTTAGGATGGATGTTTGTGAAACAAGACAAAATTTGAAGAAAAAAATAGTAGGTGCTGTAAAACAGGACATCAGTAAATTGAAAAAATTTGGACCGTAACAGAACTAAAAATATTCTAAATTCTTTAGCTCAAGACCTCACATAATCTTCCTGGATATGCTATTCCCACAGATGAAATAGTTGTATCACCCAGGAGATACATGATACCTTAGCATGTCTACTAGCAAAGGCGTTTTGAGCAAATAGAGGATTAGATTAGAGTATGCGTTAGTTTATGCTTCCCAAACCGCTATAAAAGAGCGTATCGAAGAGAGGAAAGAGAAAGGCACTATTTAGTATGGNTGTTGGACTTGGCCAAATGCTCCAATGGGGGCTACTAATTTTGTAAGTACAATGGAAGTAACTAGAAATGCTTTTCACTCTCCAATTTAATGTAACTAAATACGTATAGATCTAACTTACTTTATGGGGAGGGTGCTGAATGTATATACGATGGAGAGGCAAATCATGTAAAGATAAACGATGGAGAGGTAAATCATGTGTGTATAAATCCCTCCAGCCCTCTGCAACCTCAGTTACGAGCGTAACTGAAATAGAAGAAATGAACGAAAGAATGAAAGAAAAACTAAATGAATGGATCAAAAAGTAAATGAAAGAATGACCGAATACAAGAATAAATGAATGAGAGGAAAACTAGATGAAACTATTAATAAAAGATGAATGAAGAATGAAAAAATTAATGAATGAAATACAGGACAAAATGCGTGTTCTTTCACGCGTTCGTGTCTTTGTTCGTATAAATCTCCTGAAGGCTTCATTTCCTGTCTGAAACAAACAGTTGCTTCGCGGCCGAGTTAAATGTAGAGTAAATTTAACCTCTATTCTCACCTCTTTATTGACCCTAATTAACACTTTGACAGCCGCAAGTAAAACTGAAATTCTATATTCAAATAAATTTAAAGTCAATTGTAGTCAGCAATGTTGAATATACCAAACCTCAACCGTATCCTGCCTTCGTATAGTTTTGGTTCAGTATTTATGAAAATTGAGTTTGTGACAACTGGCTGGTCAGCAGCACAACAACTGGCTGGTCAGCAGCACAACAACTGGCTGGTCAGCAGCACAACAACTGGCTGGTCAGCAGCACAACAACTGGCTGGTCAGCAGCACAACAACTTCCTCAGCGACCAAACATGGCGGCTCGCGTCGCAGGCAAAGTGTTACCGCGAGCCTCAGAAACTCAGGGTGTTCCTAGGGTCAACATTTTCGGTTCAATAAACAGCACTATGTAGTTACCACTTACCTGTGATGCAAAATGAAGTTGCTTCGTCGTTGACTACATAATTTCACACAAAATCCGTTGCTGCAGTGGAATTTGACTCGTAAAGTTATCCCTTTCCTGAGTGGTGTGAAGCTTGACTAATACCGGTGGTTCTCACGAGATGTAATAGCGGCTGCTCAACAATCTTTTTACAGTGATTTGCGGTCAATAAATATACATGTCACTATAACGCAAGTCTAAAAATAGTCCAAAAATAATGAGGAACTTAAGGTAAATACCCTGCTATATAAAACAAAATGATTTGGGTCTCAATGAACTTACGCTGCGCAACGCAGCACTTCTACAGACACTCGTATCTCAAGCAGATTTTAGTATCAACGCCTGTATCACAGATACGCTCATCACAAAACGAGCGCCCAACAACTACGAACTAACACACCGCACCTGCAAGGGAGGGCCGACGGCGTCAGGGCTTTTGTGACGGCCTGTATTTCCCTGAATAACACTCACTATATTCATACAAAGAGTTCAGCGCCTGCGCAGCAGACTTGTCCACTAAACTACTCAGCATCCACCAATCCTTGTAACGAGTTGCCCATGGACGGCATCACTGGGATAACCTGTACGTCATAACACCATCCCCAGGCATGGTGGGTCACTACAGCCCACTCTACATGACTGGCTCATTCCAGTCACTGTCTCTTACTCCAGGCACGTACAAGAAAAATTTTTGTGGCATCAAAGATAGTCAAATTACACTCCTGATCCAATCCAGAAAGACAGCTCATACCACAATCGTCTTCAGCACATCTGGTACACCACTCATTCTCTCCATACTGCTCAAACACCGCATCCATGAAACTCTCCCTCTCTTGCTCATCCTTACTACACCCCAGCATAAAATGTTCAATTGTTTCCTCCACTCCCTTATCACACTGCCGACATAATCTATAATTATTCTCATTCCACCTCCTTGTGCGCCTATTCACACGAGACGTGTTACACTTACACCTCACAGCAAACAAGAGCTGGCTTTCAAAGCTGCCATCTTAGAACATTTCACACTTACCTAGGCACATTTTTTGCATATACCAGATTAGTGTAGGTTTTCGCGTCATGCTAGGCATCCACTTGTTCAATCCATACTTTTTCGTTCGCCTCTCAATCTCTTTTTTCCACGTCTTGCAGTCCCACTCTTATGCATGCCTCCAACATAGTTTTCCCATTGGCTTACACTCAGATTCCATTTAAAAACAGGTACGCTCTGCACTCGACAACCCCACTTCACGAGCCTCCGGACTGTAATGAACGCTGCCGCCGGTCCGCACGCTGCGCTCCGCCAGACACTGCAGTTTTAATTCTGCTAGTCCGGCCGCAAAGGAAAAAGGTTTAGTTAAAAATCTAAGTTGCAACATGAACTGCACCACAACTGACTAGATTTTAAATAGATGAATGAAAGAATTGAAGAATGCAATCTAAATGAAAGAATGAATATAAAAATCAATTAAAGAAAAAATGAATAAAAGATGACCTAACTGGATCTTCGCAGAAAGAGTGCGACCTTGATATACAGTGTCAAGGGTTAATGATAATATGGAAAGAAAATAAAAGTATATTCTACTGGATATTTTAACCAAGGCAAGATGACCGAAAGCTTATAAATACTTTAAATACTACTAGAGAATGCCTTGGAGGATGTTTGCTTCATGTTGGGAAAAAATAAAAAAACATGAAAAACTCGACTGAACACACGAAAATACCATCCTAAATGATTTTCAAGTAATGAGAAAAGGTTGGGCGAAAGTGATTAATGAGAATCATAGCACAACACGCAAGTCTAAAACAGATACACAAACACACAAATGAATTCAATGTTTGTTCGTCACACGTGTAAGAAATGAGTGAGAGGATTGGCTTATGACACCTGAGCTGAGGTTACGCGTATTTTTATTTATTTATATTTTTGGATGCAGATACGTGGGACGCTCACTGGGGTAGCGATAAATATTATCTTGCAGCGGTGAGCCGGTGTACTGATTTTATTTACTGAAATGTTTTGTTGTGTCTGATTAAAAAATTTAATACTAACCGGCAGTAGAGCGTTGAGCAAAAGCAAGCGTCATGACTTTCAGAAGTCTTTTTTTTTGCAAAACAATGGAATGCTCCATCCTGCTATATCGAACTGACGACTCTTTAAAAATTAAAGGTTAACATTTTATCAACTACATGCGAGACATTATTTTTCAAATTTTTTTGTGACATAAAAATGAATAAAAAACAAGCCAATACATGGAATGTATTTCCATTTAATAAAAACAACAAAACTTATATTAATCATATTATGTATAGTTTGTGTAAACAGGATTTTTATAACATTCATATGTGTTTGCCAATGTAGATCAAACAAGTATCTAAAAAAGTTTTTCCTTGATAATTATGAAATAGAAATAATTGCGACGTACGCGTCGCCATGTTTCCCACTGGTGGGAGTATTTCAGGTATTTCTCGCACCTTCAGCTGATGTCTAGCAAAAATATGCACAATTAGTACCAGCAACATAATAAGAACAGCTGTTCGTCACGATGTGTGGATGAAATCCGTGTTTAGCTCCGAATTTCTGCATTTAAAATTCCGGAGAGAAAATTGATGCATTTCCTTTGCTACGTTGAGGATTTAGCAGTGGCGACCCATTCCACGAGTTGGAACTACAGCAAGGCTATGTAGCGAGTGGACACCGTCGTAGCTTCACCAACACCAAGACCGTTGGCGGTAGTAAAGAATTGGATGCGACCAGAGCCGGGCGGCACCCACGTTAACCTCGCCCATTCTCAGTGTTCGCATGTGAGTCAGTGTACGTGTATGGTTCACTTCACCAGCTGCCACATGTCGCTGTGTGTCATAACTTTAGTGCGTGCCTTTATGGTATAGCTTTGCCATATAAGTATCATTTAATTATGGAATAAAATACTCTATGTTTCACTTTACACTTTAAAGTCACAGCCGTCTTGAACGACACATATTATATGAGTTAGACCAAATAACAGCTCAATGACTGCGATACTACTGCATGTCATAATGTATTGTTTGTGTCACAATGTATTGTTAACAGTGCATATCTCATTTAGTTTCTATTATAAATTGGTAATTAATTCGAGCTATTAACAGGGGCTTTATTATATCAATTAACTAAAAGTATTGAAGTGCTGAAGCGTTTTGTAAGTTGCCTTTTATGCAAATTTTCCCCAACTGAATTCGATTACTTTACTTAGAAAATTTTAGTGATGAATTTTGTGCTCTCATATCAGTATTTTAAATTACAATTCAAAACTATTTGGTAATTGAACTCCTTCCATATTGCATATAAGTTCGCACTCTGCATGGCCATTTCCAAATCACGACTAGCACTTCTTTGTATGCAAGTACGTAACCGAACTGCATTGGTAACGCATAATACTCGTAGTTAGGCGATACAACAACTTCTGGCAATGAGGTAAACTCTGGAGTCTGGGCCAGTGCATTTGACGAACCCTAACGGACACGGACGCTGCAACACACGTACATCAAAATGTGCGAGGTTGACGTGGGTGCCGCTCGGAGAGGAGAGAAGTCACAAGGAACCTAACAAATGCGACTCGGGAACTGTACTCCTAAGCTCGGCGCTTACTAAAGGGTTAGAGTTTATTGAAAGAAGAAAAGAAACCGTTTATTTCCAAAAAGTTGACTCATTAGATACATGTCAGCATATTGGCTTTTAAAAATTTCAAAATATAAGACGTCGTTACACGAATGCACCATGCGAAAAGCCTACTTCAATTACTATTTCGAGAATTATTTCAGACTGTGATATTTCAAGATTCAAATTTATCCTAATACACACCTCAAAGATGTAGGACACCCGACTCATGGCACGTAAAGTTTAAATTCTCAAGCAAAACGATACAGAAGCTTACAGTTTTACAGCCCGACATTTGCTTCATTTAGCTGCTAAGTTAGCATGACTAGATGTAAATTTGGCAATGGAACCGAATGAACTCTATCCTTCACATGATTACTGTCAATGACAGCCATTTTAAAGGTAGAAGTTTCAATTTCCTGTGGTTAGTCAATATGAGGCATGAGTGAAGGATGCAACTGGTAGGCTGCTTGTGGAGGGTTACGACTTGAGGAAGAGATGAGCTGAGTATTTTGAGGAACTGCTGAACGTGAAGGATGATAGGGTTGTGAGAGTGGTAGCTGTTGGAAGTGTTGTTAGAATGCCTGTGCTTGGTGAAGTGAATAGAAATCGAATAAGAAGTGCAGAAGCGAAAGGTGCGTTGGATGCGATGAAAAATGGGAAAGCACCAGATATGGATGGTTGCGCGGTTGAATGTCTAGAGAAAGGAGGAAATGTGGTTGTAGAATGGTTAGTACGTTTATTTAATGTGTGTTTTGAGGCTAGTAAAGTGCCGGTGGATTGGAGTAGCGCGTGTGTAGTTCCGTTGTCCAAGGGGAAAGGTGACAGATATGAGTGCAGTAATTCTAGAGGTATAAGTCTACTGAGTGTCGTTGGGAAGCTGTATGGAAGAGTTTTAATTGGAAGAGTGAGAGTGATGACGGATCGTGTGCTGGCTGAAGAAAAATGTGGTTTTAGAAGAGGCAGAGGTTGTGTGGATCAAATGTTTGCTGTGAGGCAGGTGAATGAGAAATACTTAGCAAAAGGAAAAGGTGTACATTGTTGGGCATTTATGGATCTAGAGAAGGCGTTTGACAGCGTGGACCGTGAGGCTCTTTGACAAGTTGTAGGCTTGTATGGAGTGGGTAGGAGACTGTTGAATGCGATCAAGAGTTTCTACATTGATAGCAGAGCGTGTGTGAGAGTAGAGAATGAGGTGAGTGAGTGGTTTCCAGTTGTGACAGGTGTGAGACAGGGATGTGTTATGTCGCCGTGGTTGTTTATTTTATTTATGGATGGTGTGGTGAGAGAAGTGAATGCCAGAGTGTTGGGAAAAGGTGCGCAGTTGGTGGGACGAAATAGTGTGTATTGGGAAGTGTGTCAGCTGTTGTTTGACGATGATACAGCGCTTGTGGCTGATTCAGAGGAAAAACTGAGGAAACTGGTTGCAGAGTTTGGTAGAGTGTGTGAAAGGCGTAAATTGAGGGTAAATGTGAATAAAAGTAAGGTGATGAGATGTTCAAGAGGTGGAGTGTTTGGAACCTTAGTAGTAAGGATGAATGGTGAAGTGTTAGAAGAGGTAGAGCATTTTAGGTACCTCGGGTCGGACGTGGCTGTTAAGGATAGTATGGAAGTAGAAGTGAGACATCGAGTGAATGAAGGCTGTAAGACATTGGGTGCAATGAGGAAAGTTTTTGAATGCAGGAGTTTGAGTATGAATGCTAAGAAGGGACTGTATGAAAGCTTGATCGTGCCAGTTTTGTTGTATGGAGCAGAGTCCTGGGGTTTGAGAGTAGCTAAGAGGAGGAAGTTGGATGTGTTTGAGATGAAGTGTTTGAGGAGCATGAATGAAGTAACAAGAGATAGGATCAGGAATGAGTTGGTTAGGGGGCAGACGGGGGTTATCAAAATGTTGAGCAGGCGAGTGGATGAAAGAGTGCTTGGATGGCTTGGGCATGTTGAAAGAATGAATGCTGAGCGGCTGGTGAAAAAGATTTATACGTCGAAAGTGCGGGGTATTAGAGCGCGAGGTAGACCACAGATGAGTTGGATGGATGGGGTGAAACGTGCTTTGTATGAGAGGGGTCTGACTGTGGACGTGGCGATAGGGATGACTGCGGACAGAAGTGAGTGGGGGCAGTGCATAAGAAGGTAATTTTATTTTTGACGCTGTACTGAAAGCCTGCCCGTGTGGGATAAGGTTGACCTGTCCTGTGTGGAGGGAGGGGCTGCACGCAATGAAGCGGTCGGGGTAAGCCAGCCATGGCAGTCGGGCCCGACTGTGGAAGGTGGTTGTGCTGGGCTGCTGCTGATCCTGGCAGTTCTGGTGCGGCCAGTGCTGCCTCTCTCGCCTCCTAGTGACTAAGAGTGATGATTGTGGCCTGCTGTCGGCTACCCTCCCATAGGGAGGAGAGGCCTGGTATATGTATGTAGTCAATATGGTAATTATATCAGAATGACTGATCAATACCATGAACAACTGATAATAAATATGTAAAATTCGAGTTTAGGATGGCGGCAAAACAACTCCGAGAGAAAAAATTCCCGACACAAAACGAGGTATGCGAGAATAAGAAGACTGCCCAGAACCACCCGTCTTTGCCACGGCGCCTCAAACACTTGAGATCCAAACGCCGCTTTTCATTGTAAGTGAGCCTCGTTAGTCACTATTGTATTGTATCATTCATTATTGTAGTAAAGACTAGAACTCACTTCACCTAAGACAAGGGTACTCGACGACACCACCGAACAGTGCGATGAAAAGTTGACTAGGTACAATCGAGAATGACAAACACAAACAAAGCAACAGACCCAACACTGAAAAACTAACACGGAAACAGTAAACGCGAACAAGACTGAAACGCCGGCAGACAAGCGACCGCACCAACGCCACAACATCTAACTACGAAGTTCAGCTTCTGTCTGCCGCCGGCAGGGCTCCCAGTCAACTTTTTCCAAAATCCCCAGACTGACCCCTGAAATTTCCCCAGATCGTAAAAAAATTCCCCAGATAATACTAAAAGTAATAAATATGAAATTTATGCTTATCTTCAATACATTTTTGAGTTAATTCTTCATTTTCGTCATTAATGTCAGCATGAAAGCCAAGAGACTTTGTTTCAATCGTTTTAATCGGTGTTGGCATCTTTGATAGGCGGCTCCATTAATTCTTGGTCAGTTTCTAAACTTTCTACTGGATCCCACGTAGCATATTTTGCATTATATCTTGTTTATTATTGCTTGGCAAGGAAGCGGTCTTTGGCAGTTTCTGATTTTAAGGAATTGTTAATTTTATTTTCATACAGTTAATGTTGAGGAAATATTTTTCAACAGATGCAGACGAAAGCGTAAACAAGTGAGACAAGTCATAAAATTTGAAAGGATACCAAATTTAGGGTCGCCCAAGCCATCTCTCAATTCACCTAATTATTTCCAATAGCGGGAAATTGTGCATTCTGTTCCGGTAGGTCCGCTGCAATTAGGTGAAAACTTTTCCACTCGTCGTCTATCTTATTTAGCTGAGCTTCATCAACAAGCGAGGGGATGTGCCACTTGGTCACCTCATTCGTCGCTTTCTGTTTGAAAAATTGTGCGCTGTCAACTTTCGATTTGGTAAATTCATTAATTTTCTTATGCTTTTCGGATTCCTTGTGTTTCTGTAAGGTAGACTTGTTCGCACTTTCGAACATGAAATTGCAACATTTACAACCGACACGGTTTCCATCTTTATCTTTCTGTAGCCAGTCTTTGAATTCGGAAAATGTTTGACTGTACTACTTTTTTAGGTGGTTCCATGGTGTTTAACTACAAGCTGATGATGCAAAAGGACAAACCAACACCGCTACCGGTAGCGCTAGTACCACAGTTAGCACCTCAGCAGTAATAAATGAGTGACCGAGCCAGGCGCTCCATGAGGCGTTTTAATTGCGCGACTGCGCGCTTCATTCGGATCCCGTACAAACGTGTATTTTTCTACCATGATGCGTTCGCAAAGCTGACTTAGGCCTCTTGCACTGATAATTGATTAATTTCTAGATCGAATTGTAGTAATTTCAATTGGTACTCTACCTTTATGCTCGAAGCAAATATTAATTTGGGCAATTTTAGTTTTTACATACAGTATATTGTATAAACACCTCAAATTCCCTAAATTCTTGGTCTTTTTGTTTCGAATTCCCCAAATCCCTAGACACTGTCCGAATTCCCAAGATCTGGGGAAAATTCCCAAGGTGTGGCAGCCCTGGCCGCCAGCCACACTTGTCAGTCTCTCGCATGGAAGGACTAGCGTACTGTGCACCCAACCTCCTTCTGCACGAGCCTTCATCATTTATTTCTATCTCACCATCCCGTTGAATCGAAAGTCTTACGCCATCTACTGCCTGCATATTGAACGACCTACAATTGGAGGTCGTACTTGCATTTCTTTATCCTCGAGTTGCTTTGTGGTAGTCGCTTAGCTCAGTCGGAACTGAGGTTCAATGTTGAATCCTGAAATTAAATTATAGAATTCGTCATAATCGGTCTAGATAGACTCTTATATTTATCATTTGGTATTTAATGGGTCCATAATCTAACTTACTCATCCTAACTCATCTTTGTATAAATCTAACGTGAACCTATCGTGTGCATTGTAACCTGGAACAAACCTTAAGAGTTCTCTACCTGGCACACGTCCGGGTAACATGCAGAGCTGAATGTCGGCATTTGGTGCTGGGTTGTGTGCGCCAGAACGGCGGCCGGGTGGCACCCACGTCAAGTTCGCACATCCTGAGTGTACGTGCGCTAGTGCGTGTACGTGTACGGCGTCGTCACCACCACCCAGA
>JACJUY010001143.1:115995-128705 GCA_014220935.1 Platorchestia sp. MABIK
TTTTGGCTGTCCTGTGCTTGCGGGTTGAGCGTGGCTCTGTAGATGGTGTTTTCGAAGATCAACTGGGGCTCTTGTTAGATGACAATAGTGTGGGTGGCAATTGGAGCGTTTTTTTGCGATGGCTGTTACTGTGTTTTCCATAATGGTAATCGTGACAAACGTTGAACAAGAACTGCATAGTGTGCTTTTGTTGAAGTGAAGTTTGATTTTTCTTAGAACAGTGAGACCTACGGCACGATATAGTACGAACTACTGAAGCGCTAGCAAATCAATGCTAATATTATTACTTACTATCACCAAGAAAGAGCTCAGGCGTAGGCTCATTAGTGCGACGGAGCTGCACATGGAGTGCTACAGCCTTTTCAGCTGAAAAAGAAAAGCCTCGCTTATCGGCCCACACTCCAATACGGTTAATGGCTTCCTGTATTCGACGAGTCAAGGCGGGTAAGTATCTAGAGGAGTCATGTAACATGAAATCCTCCACGCACAAGGAAAAAGAAACATGCCTTGATAGGTCCCTTGTGATGGCGTCCATTGCAAGTAAGAAGAGCGTGCAGCTTATAACGCTGCCCTGAGGTACTCCTTCATTCTGAGTCATCAGCGCAGAAAACCGTGTGCCCACTCTAACCTTAAACCGGCGTTCCCTTAAAAATTCGCGTATCTACATCGCCATGCGGCCTCGTACACCAATCTGATCCAGCCGCTCCAATATCCCATATCGCCAGGCAGTGTCAAAAGCCTTCCGCATTCCGAAGAAGACGCATATAGTGTCTTCCTTGGGCACGCTCTCTAACAATATGGTTCTGCAGTCTGAGGAGGGCGTCCGTGGTTCAACGAAGAGATCTAAACCCAAACTGAACTGGAGAGAGATGATCTCCGGCCTCCAAAAAGCGCATCAATCTACTGTTGATTGTGTTTTCCAGTACCTTTTCCACACAGCTTATTTGGTTTATTGGGTAAAACAGTGAGCTAAGAAAGAAGTTCATGAAACAAGATAAAAGTTGAGGAGAAAGTAGTAGGTGCTGAAAATCAGGGCAGCAGTGAACCGAAGAAGGTGGTTCTTAACAAAACATTTTATTTCAAGAAAAAGAAGGCCTACCTAACTCTCAGCTCGTGCCCTCCCATTTCCCTCCTGGGAGCGCTAATTTCCATAGATACAATAGTTGTATCCCCCTGAGGGTTCAGACCAAGCAAAGAAGTCTAAGGAATACTATTGAGGTACAAACATGTGCAATGAAGAACGTGCGAATGTATCCCACCATTACCGCAAATGCCTAATGTCACCACGCGGTGGCAGTCGCTGAGAGGAGTAGTACACAATGAAGGCTTCGTATCTAAATCTCAAATATTAAATTTTTTATTGAAACGTTTTGTATGTATTTTAAATAATATAGTTATGCAAGCACCCGTATACTCAGGAAATGTACCGCTTCACTCCGCACGTTCAGTTTCATTAGGCATCAAGAATTATGCTGTGGCAGTGCGGTGAGGGTCGGCCCACTAACTGCTCAATGAACGGGTTGTCTGGAAATCCTCCGCTCGCGGCACAAACCAGGCTAATGAAACGCAAGGTAGTCTTTCTCGTGTTCTCGACTCCTCGCTGGAGCAACACAGGCCAACCTTGAGGTGACTAGCATTCAGGCAAGATTACAACACTGAGAAAGTGAAAGTTTCGAATGCATGCTTAGAAAACTCCACAGACACGCTCAACGTATTCATCATCAACAACAACGATTTCCCCCCAGAAAATGAATACAACTATTTTAGAGAAAACTTTGCCTGCAAGAATAATACACATTTCTAGAACTACTTGAAGCCAAGTTCACACTCCTGGGACTACTTGCAGTACAGAATGAAAGGAACACAAAAACAGTTCTCCGCAGAACGCCAAAGGGAACAGGCGTGAACGCTTTATTTACTTGGGCCAAAATAGGAGAGGGACTCCACTATGAAATTTGAGGCTTCTGGAAACATTCAAAGAAGAAATAATAATTAAATGATTTATTACAAGGGTATGGTCTACATTACTTTATCACATGTAATTTTTCAGCAATAAAATCAGTTTTTTTTCCGATGATTCATAGACAATAATCAACGACTGACCCATAGAAAAAAACAGATCCGCCTACCGTTCAAGAAAATCGCCTCTACTAGACCTACAGCGCCCAACCTACGAGGCATGTGCGCCAGCTGGCCCGTGTGGCTCCAGAGCTGGCAGGCAGCTGCCGAGACAGACAAGTTAGTGTACCGCCCCTTGGGCTCCAAAGTGAGCAGGCAGCTGACGAGACAGACAAGTTAGTGTACCGCCCCTTGGGCTCCAGAGTGAGCAGGCAGCTGACGAGACAGACAAGTTAGTGTACCGCCCCTTGGGCTCCAAAGTGAGCAGGCAGCTGACGAGACAGAAAAGTTAGTGTACCGCCCCTCGGGCTCCAAAGTGAGCAGGCAGCTGACGAGACAGACAAGTTAGTGTACCGCCCCTTGGGCTCCAAAGTGAGCAGGCAGCAGACGAGACAGACAAGTTAATGTGTCACACCTCAATCCCCACTTCCCACTTTAAGTGCGGGGGTAATAATTAAGCATGTCTTTTCATTTTATTGCACTCGAGGATGAAGTTTATGAAAGAATTCCTTATAACTGTATGCCCAGAAATCATGCAATTTAGAAAATTTAAAGAGTTTCAACAAATTATCAAAGGAACTTAAAGAATGTCTAAAAAAATTATTCCAGGCTTTTCATTTCACTTCGAGACAACACACAAACTACAGAATTTGCTAACGATTATGACCAGCATTTCAAACACACCAATGCACATTTCCATAACAAAAATATGCACAAAATTCAAAACCGTAAAAGTATAATTCAGTTGCAAATAGAAATAGTAAACACTCAACACTTTTCACAGGCACGAACAATGAGACGTTGACTACCTGCTTTTATGCACAGTGTGTGAGAATCCCTTCTGTTCTGCTCAATCATATCGCTTCTAAATGATATACTCCCAAGAAATAATTGAACAAAACACACAATTAGGAGGCCTAAAACATAGAATTTAAGAAAAGCAAGTAGGTCGTGAGGTGCACAGAACAACTCGGCACTTCAGAAGCAACAAAGCAGAGCAATTGGAGCATTCAATATAACTGAAATAATTAAGTGTTCAAGGCAACAAAAACTGAGGGTCGCGTGCAAACCTGACGGCCAGGACACGGGAATAACAGTGATAAAGAAATTGAACAGCAGAAATCATGAAGAGGGTAACCTACACCTCACATCGGCCACTCTTTGAACATGACAACTGGCATTTCTAAGGCCGGTAAATCCTAAGTACCTTAGAATATTCTCCCAAGGAAAGACACTACCGGGTTTCTACCTAAAGGGAGCTCAACGTACTTTTAATGGGCACAAAATTACAGGAAGATGAAAAATCAGGACATGAAGTAATCTATAGGTTAACGTAACTAAGAAATTGCTGGGAGCGTGAGTTAGGCTAAAAAGTTAGGTGGAACACTGAACGGAATGCCGTAGAGGACGGCAGGCGCGCTAAACTCAAACCTATGACCACAAGATACCCCTTGCTATATATTCCATACTTTAACCCAGGAACGGCCAAACTCTTCTGCCCACAACGAAATAATTCGGGCATTTTCCCTAAATTATCATTTATGAAACTCAGTATGGTATGAACTGTTCATCAAGACATTCCGAACATAAGAACGACGTGAGTGATTTCTTGATGTCCTTCAGAGCGGACGTCGGTCGACAAAGGCCTTAGTGATGGCCAGGAATAAGTTCACAAAGGAAATGAGCACAAGGCCGCTGCCACAGCAGCCAGCGCGAGGAGCAGGACGCGAGGCGCCAGACCACGACGCGCGGCTTGAGCATGTGGCGCCACTCAGCGGTGGTGCTGCGGGGGCTGGTGTGGGAGGCAGGGCCGAGCGGTCTGGGGGAGCCTGATCCCCAGGGGGCGCCGCCCCTCCTCCCCCTCACACTCTCCCCCCAGCTCCTGCTCACACACGTGCACGATGATGCCGGGCTGCGAGTGCGACGGCGGGTGCAGCTCGTGCGCCTCTCCTGCACACACAAGCCACTCATCAGCTCCACCGCCTCATTGAGAACATGTTCCAATTCTATTCCAGCAATTGATCAAACTATGCCAATAATATGAGCAAGAACATCCATTAGAGAAAACTGTCGTTTAGCCAGAAAAAAAACATTATTCCCAGCAACTAAGTTCAAAACATAATCAAGAGTAGGCAAATGATCATTAAGAATAAGCAAACGATAACACAATCAAGGGGATGCTGAAGCTTCTTCTCTTGAGCTACCGAGATCATATCTGAGCACATGCAGATCACTGCGTCCGTTGCTAGCAGATTTCCCCCTCAATCGATGCAAAGAATTACACTACTTTATCTGCTATAATCGGATATTACACATGACTTGCATCGAATGTCCTGGTGTACCATAGCTATGTCAACCCTGATGCTTGGAGTTCTCTAACAATGGTTCTCATAGATAATATTTTTAACATTCTGTACAAGTTCTAGTGATTTTATGACATGAGAGAGATGAGAATGTGCTTTCCTCTCTCTTCTAAAGGGAAAACATGGCCATCATATCCCTCTAACTCAATCCAAACCTTATGTACAAACGATGGGGCAACATGTAAAAAATAACTGATTTCCAAATCCATATGATTCGCAGAGTAAGTTACTGTGACAGTGTATTTTTTCATTTCTTAGGTTAATGTCTTTGAACTTTGAATGGGCCACCTGAAATAGAAATAGTAATAAACAATTTCAGTGTGTAGTGAACCAAAAAAGACGCATCCTGAACTAGCCCTGCACTCAGTACATAGGACCAGAGCAATACGAGTTTCAGGCACCTCAGAGCAAACGGAGACTGGGCATGCTCCCTTCAGGTGGCAGTCATCTGAGATCTGACCACGTACCGATAGAGGCGTCACTCTAAACATATCAATTCAGTGAGCTTTTCCATCAATAATTCCACATCCAGCTGGCAAAATTTTTGTTTGAACGGCTCACTTGTGTTTTTATTTTGTTTGTTTGGAATGAGTACCTCAAATAATTTAGATGTCTTGAAGACCTGAAATACCAGCATGTAGAAATACGTTCCTGAGAAGGTCTCATGATGAGATGCATTAAATACTTTCATCTTTCATTTTTAAGTCCGTAATTTCTTCTATGATTTTAGGTTAACACAAACAGTATTTCAAACCATATTTTAGAGGCCCCTTATTACCATTTCAAAAGCACATCAATGTCTCGATTTAATTACAGTCCTTTGCCATATTTTTTGTAGAATCTGAGTTCGAACACAAAATACAACGCAGCAGCAGATTTCAAAATACTTGCATGTAATTTACCCCAAGAGAAGCGTCCATTATTATGTTTCACGAGTTAATGATTCGGTTTCATTTTCCTCAATACAAGAAAAATAAGCAGGAAACTAATTATGCAAACAGAAAAATATTTCAAATGTCGAAATATTCTAGGCTATCAGAGTTCAAGTCGTATATCTTATTTAATTAATCAGACGGACTGGACAGATAAATCAACACCTTACCATTGGAATTGTTTCACATGTTCCGTTACTCCCTTTAACCTCCATAATAGGAGTAAAACAGCAGTTGCTTATTCAACAAAATCAAGTGAAGGAACCTCAAATACAGCTGCCAAGAAATTACCATATTACCAGTTAGTTTAGGCCTCCTAAACCACAAGAAACCGGTTTCCAATATCAGATTAGATACACAAGTTTAACCTTCTAACAGACACAAAGGCGTTCTCAAGAGAAGGAAGATGAAGCATAGAAACAGTACATCAAGTCGGAAGGCTATGAAATGAGACGAAAGTTGAAGGATGAGAGGAGCGCAGACCAGACAGCAGCTCGAGTTGACCCTCACGGCCGCCACACCGGCGCCGCTGCGCTGCTGCTGAGTCGCGTAGCAGGTACAGGAGTAGAGCTCCAAGCACAGGAGCCGCGTGGCTGCTCTGGTGCAGTCACTACAGTCAGGACCCTAACGTGGCACGAGTCCTACATCTCCACAGGGTGAAAACTCTTTTGAGCTACACAGTGCAATTAATTATAATCAAACCGATCATAATTAACAAAGAAAAATAACTATTCAAATACCTTTGCGGGAAACTGATAAAACTTCAACGATTCAGTCACAACAGAGAACTAGCGACACAGTAACTATGCAAATGCCTTCATTTAAAACTTCCCTATTTTTAGGAAAAAAAAAAAAGTACAAAGAGAAGAGCAGACAAATTTATCTTCCTTCAGAGATGCGGAGTAAATAAGAAATTAAACAGGATACGCCATGCATTTGCTACCACCAAATATTGAACAAAGCAATCTAAAAACTGAGTAAAGTAATATTAGCATTGATTTGCTAGCGCTTCAGTAGTTCGTACTATATCGCGCCGTAGGTCTCACAGTTCAAAGAAAAATCAAGCTTCACTTCACTTCAAAAAAAGCACACTATAAAGTTCTTGTTCAACATTTGTCACAATTACCATTATGGAAAACACAGTAACAGCCATCACAAAAAATCGCTCCAATTGCCACCCACACTATTGTCATCTAACAAGAGCCCCAGTTGGTCTTCGAAAACACCATCTACAGAGCCACGCTCAACCCGCAAGCACAGGACAGCCAAAACCCCGTAGGGGATTTCAGCTGCCCACCCATTTATGGCCGGACGCCTTACCCACGCTGAAACCCCCTGAGGCATCTACGCAGCGCGCCCGGCCATATTGCAGTTTAGTCATCCACATCTCAGACGTGAAGAAGTTCCTTGCTTACACTGTTCTTTTTCTGGTTAAATTTGAGATTTCAATTTGCACTTCTCCAGGAACACTTTGAGCACTGTCACACTGAAAGCTGAGCGCTCAAATTCCCTGAGCATTCCAGTCATTACATCCTCATGAGGACCTCGCAGTCTCGGGAACACACATGCCTGGCAGCCGCACATCGAGGGCACTCAGCAAGAAAGTGCTTGGCAGTCACAGGAACGCGGCACGTGGCGTGACAGTCTAAAAACTGAGAAGTAACAACGCTTATGAACTTGAAACATTAATAGCAAAACTGAAACATTAAAAAACCCACCAATTGAAATGATCATTTTTCTATTTAACGATGCCAAGCAGGTGTGAACAGACATGATTTATGTCTGTTCACAATAAATTTTCCAATAGATTTTCTTTTAAAGCGTACTTACAACTCTAAAATGCGCAGATGTGAACGAAACCAAGTTCTCCTTAGCAATTTTGAGCTATGGATGTTTACGGGGGCAGCTTTTACTCACAGACTTTCATTAATACAAAGCAAAAGTTAAACTCAATGATCAATTTTTTATTTTGTGTAACGTTTAAATCATGTTTTAAACTTTTAATTTTTTATTGGTTTTGTGCTTTTCTGATGACTTCATTTCTTATTAGCTAATGATACGCAAATGAGTGAAACGATCTAATTTGATTTTGTATTTTTAGTCTTAATTTAAAGGCGTAAAATGGCTGCCTTGGTTGCATTGTTCTTCAATAAAGAGAACAACACTTGAGGGCAGCAGGATGAAGGCTTCCTCAAAAACTAACACGCTCGTGAGTACGTATAAGACTTACAATGCAAGAGACACAGCCGAACACAAAGGTGAGACTCAACATATTGGATGTTACAATACAATTTTACAGATTTAACCCCAGTAAGTTTTTAAAATAGCTTTCACAACAAATATGTCTAGCTGCCAGGAATACTAGTTCGTGAAGAAGGACATGACTACAAGACACAGTGATCAAAGCCTGACTCCAGAAATATTTAGAACAGTTTCATAATACATGTACATTGCTGCTGTGAACACTTGTTCATGAGGAAGGGCACGGCCACAGGGAGAAGAGAGAGGCGCACCTGGGGCGAGGTGGGCGAGGGCAGAGAGAATGTCGTAGTTGATGATGGGCTCGCCCTCCTCCACGGGCCGCCAGCCGACCGGGGGCGAGGCGGGCGGGCTGATCAGGAACTGCTTCTCGCGCTTGGGGGGCAGCAGGTGTGGGGCGCCGCTCCCCACCACGATGGGCTGCTGGCATGCCGCTTGTGTCACGTACTGGTGCTGGCACACTCGTGCACAGCACAATACAGGACATATATGCTCACACAATATACTTGTGTGCACCACAACATAGCACACTTATTTTATAGTTTTAACAAGTTAATTAACTAACCTCAAAAACTGCGTTTATCCTATTCTTATTATGAATCTAGTAAAACTCCCATTAGGAACATTACAAAATAAAACGAGCATTTGATTTACACCTGGGCTTGCATCAATGTTGTGAAAGTGTCAGGGGAAGCATTGCAAACAGCTCATTGAATAAATGCTTGCATCAATGTTGTGAAAGTGTCAGGGGAAGCATTGCAAACAGCTCATTGAATAAATGCTTGCATCAATGTTGTGAAAGTGTCAGGGGAAGCATTGTAAACAGCTCATTGAATAAATGCTTGCATCAATGTTGTGAAAGTGTCAGGGGAAGCATTGTAAACAGCTCAATGAATAAATGCTTGCATCAATGTTGTGAAAGTGTCAGGGGAAGCATTGTAAACAGCTCATTGAATAAATAAGTAGCATCACCAGAATACAGGGAGGAATCAAAGATTTACGTTTACTCAAGAATAGTTTGCATTCAGGACATATTCAAGAATTAGATGTACTTAAATTGCACACTGCTATTAGCATCACTTGTGAAGTTACCCCACTGCACACCACCTCTACCAGAGACTGCTGCATGCCACCACACCACCTCTACCAGAGACTGCTGCATGCCACCACACCACCTCTACCAGAGACTGCTGCATGCCACCACACCACCTCTACCAGAGACTGCTGCATGCCACCACACCACCTCTTCCAGAGACTGCTGCATGCCACCACACCACCCAAGTTACACCACTGCACACCACCTCTACCAGAGACTGCTGCATGCCACCACATCACCCAAGTTACACCACTGCACACCACCTCTACCAGAGACGGCTGCATGCCACCACACCATCCAAGACACGCTCCTCTGAGTGAGGAGGCAGAGCACCACACGGCTGCCTCACCACACAGCCCACCTGCGTGAGGAAGCAGCGCACCACACAGCTGCCTCATCACACAGCCACCTGCGTGAGGAAGCAGCGCACCACACAGCTGCCTCACCACACAGCCCACCTGCGTGAGGAAGCAGCGCACCACACAGCTGCCTCACCACACAGCCACCTGCGTGAGGAAGCAGCGCACCACACAGCCCACCTGAGTGAGGAAGCAGCGCACCACACAGCTGCCTCACCACACAGCCCACCTGAGTGAGGAAGCAGCGCACCACACTGCTGCCGAACACGGTCAGGTCAAAGAGATGGCGGGCCGTGGAGGCGAGCTCGTGGCTGCTGAAGTTGACGCGCACACGAGTGAAGCTCCTGAAGTAATTGAAGGACGCACTTGGGTCTACTGCATGGAACGCCTCTTCTAATTCCACCTGGAAATAACCTCAAGTTAGAGCTGAACAAATTGATTCTCAACACTTGTCATTACATTAAAATGAAGAAGAGAACAATGAAACTAAACTCTATTCACAGGTGTAAGCATTTTGATTTTGTGTAAATAAGTTGTGCGTGTCTTCTTGAGCTAAAATGGCATCCAGCACATGCTTTAACCCCTTCCCCTACCATTTTTTTATTAAAAACATTCCTTTTTCAGACTAATTTTGTTATTTTGGTTCTATATAGTAGAACCTCACTTGTCAAGAAATAGTCATTGTCTGATGAACTGGCGGAGTTATCAGAAGTATTCAAGCTTCTGAAGGAAGGTTCATATTCACTATCTTCCGTAGAACTAGACATTTGGGGTGTAACACTTGAAAATGCTACAAAAAATGAATGCAAATGTGGATGCAAATATAACCCATCTGACAACAATGGCTGTTGGAGCAAGTCTAGTGTCCTTGAAATCCCACAGCTCTACCCTATCGCCTCTGCCAGGCGTGCGATTTGATGAGAAGATTTGTTTCACACGTAGAACGGCTTACAAAGGCTCACAATCGGCGAGTATATACGTTTGCAGCTGGTTTTTGAAGGTAAAGTTTTAGACGAGTATACTCGTCGGCGACTGAAAAAATAACATTTTGTGAAGACGTGTCTACACGTTTCTGCCGTGGAAGGGGTTAAAATAGGCAAACTTTAGAAGAGCTCTCGTTGCAGTGAAATATTGTTTTCATACCTTCATTCAGCACAATTCAGCCCTGCTCAGAAATGTCATTTTGTACCTCCAGATGACTATTTTGCAATTGACAATTAATACAGTGATTGATGTCATGGAATTTTAAAAGTCTAGATAATTCATGAGGAAAATAAGTTTGTAAAGAAACATTTCTCACTTTTATGAAGCCTGACCATTGGAGCTGCTTGTAGAATTTCTAGTACTTATAAGTTATACCTATTGTTCTGAGCTGGTAAGTGAACATATGTCCATGCCCCTTACCCTTGGCCCCGTCTTGTTCTGTCTATGTCTGTACAGTAAACACGACCCATCAAGGCTCAGCATTGCTCACAAGTGTTCTGTCTATGTCTGTACAGTAAACACGACCCATCAAGGCTTAGCATTGCTCACAAGTGTTCTGTCTATGTCTGTACAGTAAACACAACCCATCAAGGCTTAGCATTGCTCACAAGTGTTCTGTCTATGTACTGTACAGTAAACACAACCCATCAAGGCTCAGCATTGCTCACAAGTGTTCTGTCTATGTCTGTACAGTAAACACGACCCATCAAGGCTCAGCATTGCTCACAAGTGTTCTGTCTATGTCTGTACAGTAAACACGACCCATCAAGGCTCAGCATTGCTCACAAGATTTGCAACATTTTCTCCCAGTCTTTGGGCCTCTGATTTGGTTATTTTCCATGTTTGGATTAACACTTTGACTGTGGCAGGAAAAACTAGCGTTTAATATTCAACTCAAATTTAAAGTCAATTGTTGTAAGCTATTTTGAAAATAACAAACATTAATTGGATCATGTCTTCATTAAGTTTTCATCGAGTATTTATGGAAATTGAGTTTGTGACCACTGGTTGATCAGCAGTATTATGAAAATTTCCTGCGTGTGCCACCGGTGGCTCACGCTGCAGCCAAACTGTAATAAACACCATAGTTTCATTGCACCACTTCTTCACTATGTGACTGAGACTGAAAAAGTATTATAGGAAACTCCAATTTTGCTAAAACAGACATAAGGAACTTGAAAATAAGCAACTATTATGTTTCATTTACTAAATAAAATGAGCAACCTGCATAAGAAAAAATGCTCATTCTTTAATATGTTTTGCATTTGAATGATTTTTTTTTCTCAAAAAAAAAGTTATGAAAATATGTTCTAATATTAATGCAAAAGAAATGCCAAAAATTAAGCAATAACTACACTTTTGGAATGACTGATATACCATGGATTTTCTCTTTAAAATCATGACGAGGACACAGTGTGATGAGTACATGAAAATTCAAGTTCCAAGTGAATGGCACCTAACTCACATCCGCCCACACAACTCCCTCCACCCATCAGCACCAACTAGACAACTTGAGCGATCCATGGATATGAAAAAACAAATGTCTTGCCTGCTTTTGCCGGTCTTCAAAGAGCTGAGCTGGTAAATTGGTCACTAACAGGCCTTTGGGCAGTGAAGGAGCATTACCATTACACGCTTCATCCTCATTGGGCTCATCTTCAATGTGGATGTTACCAAGGCGATCCTCTATCAGCATTTTCTCCACTTGTGTAATTGTGCGTCCTGCACACACAGATACAACATATACATTCAAAATAACATGAAACAGTTTATAATGCACCATTAAATAACAGAAAATGTCATGAGAGAAATGAAAGATAATTGTTCGGGGAGGAACTAACAAGATGTCTTATAGTAGAATGAAACATTTTCCTGACCGGTGTTTAGGAATTTAACCAAGCAATGCATTTCTTTCATTCAAATACTGAACATGGTTTATTACGACAAAAAGTTGCATCAAACAAATATTTATTAGCAAGCAATTGAACCAGCTTTGGCTTGAATTGCAGCTTTTATTCTACCCAACATAAATTTCAACAGATTCAGGATCTTTTGCAATCCTATTTTTAGCCATAATTGAAGTAAGCTCTTTTTAAGTAAAGCCAAAATAGAAATAAGAGACAATGAGTCATGCAAGTTTTTGTGAATCTCACCACATACATTTTCAGTGAGGTTCAACCCAGGAGATGGTGGTTTACAGCGCATGTTCTTAAACATCTCCTTATTCAGAAGAACATCAATCTGAAATGTTCTTGGTTTGTTGGATGTATGCATTGTTGCCCAAAGAGATCCTATTGCCATCAGGAAAATTAGTCTTAATAAAAATTTGATGTCACATTAGAAAGCATTTGCAAACACATTTTGAAGTTCATTTTGGTATTGCAAATAGTGGCAGATTCATGTCCATTCCAGCAAACTAGTCTAGAGGCTTTACACTGCACACAGAGACCTAAACATTCGGGGTGGCACATGATGGATCTATAGCTTCACATGGTCATCTCATCTCAACATGTCCATTCCAGCAAAACTAGTCTAGAGGCTTACACTGCACACAGAGACCTAAACATACGGGGTGGCACATGATGGATCTATAGCTTCA
>JACJUY010001143.1:129178-152493 GCA_014220935.1 Platorchestia sp. MABIK
GTCACGTGGTCATCATCTCATCTCAACATGTCCATTCCAGCAAAACTAGTCAAAAGGCTTTACACTGCACACAGAGACCTAAACATACGGGGTGGCACACCGCACATAATGGATCTATAGCGTCACGTGGTCAACATCTCATCTCAACATGTCTATGGTTCTACAAGAGTCTGAATTTAAACTCATTAGATCACATTTAATGCATTCAATCCTCAACAGTCTAATTTCAGTTCTCAAGTAACCAACAAATATTTGTTATGTACTTCTATGATTTATGGTTTCATGATGGGTTTTATATGTTATTTATTTCATCCCCCTCAAATGCACTGTCCTTTGAAAAATTGTTATTCAACATATATGAAGCTAATTAGTTTTCATTTGCATGGAAGAATATTGATCTTTCTCTACCAATCTTTTTAAACAGCCTCTGCTTCTGCGATCAGGAATGTTATGCATTCCAAAAGTTTAACAAGGTAAAGTACAAATTGTTCAGCTCCTTTTCAATGTGCTATTATTGTCTGTATTGCTCTCATACTTATATGGGTTTCTGCACAGATGTTTAAAATGTATCTTCTATCATACAATACATTCAGAATTAATAGAAAATATATTTTTGGCCTTTCCTCTATCCTTAACACAGGATAAAGGAATTTAAATAACCTAAACTGATAAATCATTGCTCCTAAGAGGAAATTTTGTGTTTAAAGTGTTTAAAATTTGCTGAGTGAAACTAGGTTGGTATTTTTTTTTTTAAATACTCCTTTTTACCATTCAGTACATTACCATAAGAGAGGATTATTATAATAGAGAAAAATTATGTCCTTTAAACTCTAGTTATTTTATCAAATTAAATCTGGCAGGCAACTGCTGAATTAGAAGTGAAAGCAAAAAATTTAAATTAATACAAAACAGTTTATTAATACCCTCAGAGTTAAAAAATGGATAACTTAAAACTATTTTGTACCTTGAGTCCAAAATTGCTGAGCTATTCTATTATTTTTAGTTTACCAAGAATAGAATCAAACCCTGCAAAATAAAACATTTCTTAAAAACTAGATGATTATTTTTCAATCTTCAGGAATAGTTGATCTAAAGGAATAAAATAATGCACTAAATTCAACAATAAGACACAAACTTAAATCTACAACCATTTCTTCCATATATTTTAGAAAACTAGTAAGTTTCTAAATATAATTGTAATTTTTCTGCAAGTCTCAGCATAATGCAGCAGCTGCACACTCATTCAATGTCTTTTGCTATAGTAAATCTCATTGAGGGCAAAATGCATTAGAATTTTAGTATTAAAAAACTCTTGTAAACTATTTATCAAATCCATTACCTGACATCTCATAATAGCATTCATCTTTGTAAGTAATAATTTTCCATTTAAGATATGCAATATGCTAATACTACAATAGGCCAATCAAACTAGGACTTGGGGAAATCCACACTTATGAGTACACCAATTGAGAAAAAACATGTGTCACACAATAGTGTTTTAATGATTTATCTGTAAAATGAGTGGCTACTGATAATTTTCAATGAGAAATAATATTTTGCATCCAGTGTGACTTAGTTCCTAATATAAAATAAATACATACTCAACAAATATGCAACAATACTAGCTATGTATATATATATATATATATTTTATTAAGGGAACCATTTTGAAAAACTGGAAACTTTTTTCTATTGAACATACGTCTATGAAAATTTGCAGATTACTAGATCTCCAAATTTGTAACAACTTATCTTAAACAAAAATTTTTCATTAGGGCATGGAAAATTAATCATTCCTTATAATAAAAAAAATAAATATATTTATTGTTAATTATAACTTCGAAGTTTACAAAGCTAGAGCAATGCGGTTTGCTATGCTAGAGCAATGCTAGAGCAATGCGGCAATGCTCTACCAAAATTACTAGGGATTTTTTTTTACTTATTTCATTCCGAATTTATATGAATTTCTTTGTAGGAGTCAGGTTAAATGTTATAATTTTAGGGTAAAAAAGTCTAAGAAAAGCTTTTCATAAACAATTTGGAAAATCCGCTAGTAATTTTGGTAGAGCACACATTTCAATTTCAAATGCAACAAACCGCATTGCTCTTGCTTTGTAAACTTCGGAGTTATATTGAAAAACGTCTTGAAAACTTACCTGTTGTATAAAAGATATTTTAAGATTAAAAAAGCTTCTTCTCCTACAGTTTTCAAGCTACAGTAATGATTTTGGTATCATTGGATGCGAAAAAGCAAGGGCTTTCCAGAAATTTTAATAGTTTTTCAAAGTTTCATTTTTATTCTAAAGTTATGATGTCATAAATTTGAATTTTTTCAAAATTTGTTTTTTTTCTCATTTATTTTTTTATTATTAGAAATTTGAGAAAATGCATTTGATTTTTTGAATTTCCACGTCATTCTGCATCCAATGATACCAAAATCATTTCTGTAGCTCAAAAACTGTCAGAGAATAAGCATTTAGAAAACCCCCCCCAAAAATGTTGTTTTCTATGATTTCCAATTTTCTTTCAAAGAAAATCTCATTTTTTCATAGAAGGTAAATGATTCTAAATTGCATTTCCTATCAGTGTACTAAATTTTATTGCTCTAGGTTCAAAAATGAAAAAAAAGGTCCGTAGGAGGGATGCTTTCCCCCTCTCGGGGAGGCGCTAGCTCTGGAATAAGTTCCTGATATTTCTACAGACATTCAGGAACGTATCTCAAACTCTTTTAAAGCAATAAAAAAAACAATCGGGAAAATCAAATTTTTGACTGCAAATGCTCCAAAATGGTTCCCTTAAAAGCATATTACAGTAATAAAATTCTAAACATAATTAAAAAAACTTAGAAGTTTACTGTAATCTAAGCAGCTGTGCAAAAACATTACATGAGGATGTTAAGAAATAAATGAGTTACTTGGAAAATGTTAACCTATATTAGGTATGAGTTTAAATTTAAAGTTCAATTTTGACATATTCATCTGAATTCGTTTACATGACTTTTTGGCGTAAGAAATAGCAGTGACAAATATTGAAATCCTATAATCTGGTGGCAATTTAGCTTTGATATTTCATGATCTACTTTAACTTGAAGGTGAGGGCTGATAGCATTGAGGCCTTTGTGACGGCCTACAATTCCCTCTTCAATACTCACAATATTCACATAAAAGAGTTCAGCACCTGTGTATCAGACTTGTCCAACAAACTACTTGGGATCCACCAATGCTTCGTCATAAGCTGCCATTGGACAGCATCACTGAGATAATCAGTACATCAGGACACCATCTCCATGCATGGTGGGTCATTACAGCCCTACTCTACATGACTTGCTCATTTTAGTCACTGTCTCTTACTACAGGCACATACAAGAAAAATTTTCACAGCTTCAATGATACTCAAATTACACTCCTGATTCAATTCAGCAAGACAGCTCATACCACAATCATCTTCAGTATATCTGGTAGACCATTTATTCTTTCCATACTGCTCAAACACCACATTCATAAAACTCTTTTTTGCTAATACTTACTACATTCCATCACAAAATGTTCAATTGTTTCTTCCATTTCTCTATTACACTGCCAACATAATCTATTATCATTTTCATTCCACCTCCATATACGTTTATTCACGCTCAATGCCTCACACCTCACAGCAAACAAGAGTTGGCTTTCAAAACTACCATCATTGAACATCTCACACCGAGGCACTTCCTTTTGCATATACCAGATTAGTGTAGGCTTGTGCGTCATGCTAAGCATCCATTTATTCAATCCATATTCTTTTGTTTGCTTCTCAATCTCTTTTTTCCATCTCTTGCAGTCCCACTCTGATCCTTCACATCCAACATTCACTAAAATTCAGTTATCCACGGGTCTCGCAAATCTAACACGAATAATCTTTTGCATACTTAGTTTCCTTGAATACCCCCAAGATATTTTCTCCATGATCTTACTTTAATTCTTCTTCTTGTCGAGGTGAGGGATGAACTTCAATCCCTCTGTAAGTTACTGCTCTTGCAAAGAGAACCGTTGGACCTGGCAGGTTATTAGTGAAGTTCTTCATCCACAGGTTTCTTCTTCCTTATTGGTTGAATTTACGGAAAAGCAGAAAAGTCTCTTGCTTTAATCAGCTGTCACAAGACGATCTCCGAGTTATACATTATACGGAAACTGAACGAAATTACGGATAAAATAATTTCATCATTGATGCCTTTAATCAAGCTTCAAAAAAAAGTTTAGGGCAAAAATCAATGAAGTCTATATTGTTTAAAATTTTACGTGGTCAATACTAAAAACTTACGTTTGGGACTTTGACACATCATCAGCAAAAATTTGTTATCATAAACAGAGAATTTAACATTCATATTAGGTAATTGCACAAATTGTTTTAAAGATGTTAAAACACTGGTGATCACGGACAAACTGCATACCCTATATGCGGCACACAAGTGGAGGAGAATTAACGCATTACGTTATGGGACGTCCTAGCCTCATATGTCTTTTTGAGTCGTCCCAATCAGCACATGCATTATTGGTACGTTTTCCTATATAAGGACAAAATTTCTTCACGTCTCCGTTATAGTCTTGGCTGTAAATACAGTTGTACACAGTGGGCATCTACGTATGTCGACTCAACAATCGGTACATTACATGTCAGACAGTCAAAACACGTCGGAATAAGTTCTAAAACTAGGGCTCGTCTACGTCACCTTCCACAATCTGTCATATGACTTCATGCACAGGGAGAGCGCAATGTTAGGATTTCAGGTTCCTATTTCTGAATATTTGGGTCCGTTCATAATGCAACGAAGTTTAGAATTCTTGAATCTCTTTAAATTCATAAGAACAAACCCAATTTCAACAATATCCAGAGCGCGCATCCTTTACTTTTGGTTGGGCAGCTATAGCTTGAGGCTGAGCTCTGGTATTTAATTTTCGTTCCGTCCCATTACACAATGCATTAATTTTCTCCTTTACTTATGCGCAGCTTATAGGGTACGTAATCTGTCCGTGATCACTCACAAGTGTTTTTTTTACATCTCTAGTAATATAAAATATGAGCAAATACCTTATCTGAATGTTTAATTCTCTGTTTAAAATTGCAGATTTTTGCTGATGATGGGTCAAGGCCCGAACGTTCGTTTCAGTATTGACCACGTACAATTTTATACAATGTGGCTCCTTTGTGGCCCTTAACTTTCTATTGAACTAGCTAACTAAACAAAATTTACCTCCTTAATCAAGCTTTGTACAAACTGAAAAACTACATTTAATGTTGACCAGGATTTGTTGGGATTCACTTAATATGATATCGTTTAACCCATAGATCGATTTCAAAGTTTTCACTTTTGTATTGTGTACAATGCTAAAGGTTATGATATCATGAACACAATTAAAACACGAAATAACTGTTCTTCGCAGAAATGTAATGCAAGTTCAGGAGCTGTATTATTTCAGCTGAAAATCGAATTTTTATCTTGGTCTCAAAAAAATATGGCTTGAAATTTCAAAAATTGTGACAAATTATAATAATTTTACTCCAATATTGATTAGTGTTAAATTTTATACTCATCTAAGTGTCATTTTCGATATGGTTCGTGAGGCCATTGTGAATGCAAACGGTGAAGGCGGAGAAAATAGATGAAATGAATAACTTCTATTAATCGGGGAAGCATTTCACTCACCTTTCCTCAAAGGTTAATATGCTGAAAGCCATTCGTGTAACTATATTATAACACTAGTGTACACCGCCTGCCAAAAATGATGGGATTCAATTTTTTATTTGAATAAATCCTCCAGATGTGGATGACAATCAAATATATCTACCCTAATTGTACTCGCTATTAAAATGTTCCTGCACTTGTGCACTGGGGAAACTCGTTACACAAATACGACCATTAAGCATCATAATGAGCGTGAAGAGAGACGGAAGAAGCGGACGCAATATAAATAAACAAACGCACCAAGGTAAGATTACAGTAATAAATAAAGAGAGAAAGCTCCATCAATTTTTGAATAACACTTGTGGTTAGTTTGTGATGACTTGCTTCACCACAATTACCTTCTCACGCATATAAAGAAGCTACGGAAAATAAATCGTATTATTTATATATCTTAGTTGTTCAATGAAATTCATAAATTGCTCATTTTAACCTTTACTTGGATCAGAGTCACGGCGTTGGTAAGTATTCGGAGGCATTGCAGGTATTGCTCGTCATAGCCGTGTGATTTAAGGACCTGCCCTTCCGAGAAGGCATCGAGAGTTCGAATCCCGGCGCTGGGTGGCGATTTTCTCCGTTTGGTATAAGAGAAAAATTCGAGCACAATACCCCACTCTACCCAGGTGTCTGAAATGGGTACCGGTCTTGATCGGGGGAAAGCGTCATGGCGTCCTGTTAATTATAGGGCATTTGAAAAACCAATGTACAAGGTTATGTGTATCTGGCTTGAATTGGAAATAAAGCATCCTTAGATGCAGATGTTTGTTTGTTTTGTTTCCATGACGAGAGTCTTCAAAACGTTTCTCCTGAGTCTCCCAGGGTCGTCACTCTCACCGCATTGTCATACAACACAGCAATTAAGTTATTAGTTTCCATCCTTTGGACGCACAACTTAGTTATCTCTGAGTGAGCAGTCAGGTGTTGGACTCGGCAGTGCAGTGTCTCACACTGTACATCTAGTACAGTGAAGATTATGGTTGTTTTACTGGGCATTCTAACTGATAAAATTTTGACCTTCAACTAGCATCGCACGTTTATTACCATTAAAATTCTACGATATCCTCCATAATGTTAAAATCATGCGACCGGGGTGTGGTTAAAAATACTTGATTACTCATTCATACCATTCATTTCACCTAATCCTAACCTAATCCATCCCATTTGAACTCAACCTTCACCTAACGTCTGTACTTTAACGTTAAAAAACGGTTTACATCCGAAAAAGTTAATACATAAATTGTTTTAGAATCCAATGTGTTTTAATACACTTCTTGTATCAACTTTTTTAATTTAATCGATAGGCAAACCATGCGAGGTGTACAACAGCTCTATCAGGGGTTAATTATGTTATTGAGAGAAACAATCAAAACATGTTCTTATGGATATTTTATCCACGATAAGATCACTGAAAGCTTATAAATACTTTAAATACTACTGAAGAGTGCCTCGGAAGTCCTTCATTATCAGTTAAAACCAAAGAATAAAAGACATGAAACGCTCAACCGAAACAAACTTAAACAACGTCTGAAATGATTGTCAAGTAGTGAGAGAATATTAGGCATTTATAAAAAAACCCGCACATCTAGAAACATGTATACAAAAATACACGTAAAATGAATTTCAGAACTTGTTCATCATCATTCGGATAGTAAGATTATTTATTTACAAATCCTAAGCTCAAATTGCGCTTATTCCATTTATCTACTTACACTTTGGGATGCACAAACGTGAGACGCTCACTGGGGTAGCGACAGATCTCTGTCGAAACAGTGAGACAGTGGAATAATTTTGTTTGCTGAAATAACGAATTATTTCTGATTGCATGTTCAGTGCCAACTGGTCACAGAGCGTTAAGCGAATGTAGTCGTCATGACCTAGGCGTTGACGGCTGTGTTGATCATTGTGGTCGAAAGAAATGTTTAAGAAAATTAAAAATGAAAGAGACTCTGAAAACGTATAAATGAGCTAGTTTCCATTTTTTTGTCAGAACTTTGGGAAAAATCAAGTAGCAGTCTAAGATAAACAACAAAACCCATCTTGTTTCTCATTCTCTCGGTATTATCTTCGACAAACGGTAAAAAATTACTGACCTCGCTACCTGGCACGCTCGCGAATAGTCATCATAGTTAATTTTTTTGCCGTTTGCTTTATTTTTCATCCGCAGTAACCGAGTGTGCTTCAATAGAAGGAGTTCAAGGAAGCGTCGTTAGAGATATGAATTCAATTCTTTCGTCGTTATAGATATGAATTTGGAAATCAGGTAGTTAATTCTTTCACAAATGAAGAAATTGATTTACCGTTATAAATGTTTTGACCATGAAATGGATCAATGGCGCTGTTACAGGGAAGCATTTTTATAATATTAAAGGCTGATACGAGTACAATCATATCTAAATGCTTTTGTAATTTTCAGTGAGCGTAAAAATTTACTAGTCTATGGAACATTAATAAAGAAAGGTTTCTCTTTATTTTTGAGACCAGGGAAGTCAGCAAGGATCATGCTTACGGCGAAAAGTTCGTTAGGAATGAGCTTAGATGCTTCTAACATCCTTTTATTTTCTTACTGACATGTGAATTGAAAGGGTTGAAATCATTCCCTGTTTCAAAGTATTCTCAAAATGACGTTGACGGTCTACATTTTTACACGGAGCAAGTTCAATGACTATTTTCCTCGTTCGTTTTAGAGATCGTTCGAGCTCTTATAACTCTGCGAAAGTTGCTTTTTCCTTGAGTGACTTCTTATTGGAAACTTTTCCTGATTTAGATTTCGGTTTCAAAAAATACTGACTGATCTATTCCTTGCTGTCCCCGCTTAGGAAGCACCTTGGCTCAGTTATTTCATGTCATCTGTTATTCCTTGCGAATACCTTGGCTTCGCTCCCCTCGCGGTGTGGGCCGCGCATCCATGAAGAGCCGCCACAAAATCCTCGTTGACAATTCAGACTCCACGCCAACATCATCAGTGTATTACATGCTTCGAAATTCGTGCCGCCTATCAAATAACTTTTCCCAGAGTTGTCCTCATGAGCAGCTATTTTTCAAATATTTTAGAAAAAAATTTGAGTTTTACTTGGGGAGTCAAACTTGGAGGTGAGAGATTTTAACTTGGACGATGTTATATAGTTAGAATGTTGGGTTGAGAATATTAAGGTTTACTATGTTCACTGTTGCAAGGGCACTGTATTGGTCGTGCTTTCGTTCTATTTTTATAGGTAGAAATTTTGTCGAAGTTCTTGATTTAGAATTTTGTCCAAATTCTCTTCCACTATATATATATATGAATTACAATTTTCTTTGCAGGAGAAATTATCTTGGTGATAAGATCCCCAAAAATGAGACTGAAGTATTTCTCATCGAGGTTACCGCTTTTGTTGACAACAAATTTTACACATTGATTTTTGTTTCGTACTTTCAGTCTTTCCTGATTTTTTTAACAGTTTTATGGAAACATCTGTTTTATGATAGTTAAATTGAGTCTTCACATCAAGGAGAAGACCTGCGCTAGTCAGCTAAATGTGTTTTGAGCGATCATTCCAATCTGTGAGTCGGATTCTCAACGAGTGTGTAAACGGCGCTTGGGGCATTTCCGCGCCTCATGGTCAGTGGTGGAGGTTTGGCGGAGGACAGACGTGTGGCCTCGCCTTGTTTTTCAGGGCATTTTAACGATAGAACAGCGTAGTTTTTCAGGGCATTTTAACGATAGAACAGAGTAGTTTTTCAGTGCATTTCAACGACAGAACAGCGTAGTTTTTCAGGGCATTTTAACGATAGAACAGAGTAGTTTTTCAGTGCATTTCAACGACAGAACAGCGTAGTTTTTCAGTGCATTTCAACGACAGAACAGAGTAGTTTTTCAGTGCATTTCAACGACAGAACAGAGTAGTTTTTCAGTGCATTTCAACGACAGAACAGCGTAGTTTTTCAGGGCATTTAAACAATAGATCAGCGCAGTTTCCATTGTGTTCAATGCAACAAGGATGCATGTGGAGTAGCTTATAATTGAGTGTTTTGATTTTCAAGGTAATAAGATTGAAAACTTATATATTTGTCCCATATCCAGATTGAGCCCCAATAACAGTTTTTCTTTTTCAATTTCACTGTTCCCTCGCATATGAAAGCAAGACGACGATTTCTCAACAAGACAGGTGTGTCTCTGTGTAGGGATGAAATGGGAAAAAATTTAGGCGAATGAAATGAAATTATAATTCAAGAAACATAACTCAGACATTGCAATGTAGAGCGTTGAGGTGCCTTGCTTGCAGGGAGGACACGCAGCCACGGCGCTGGCAGCAGGCGCCGTTTCAGTGTGTGAGGGGACTGTACCCTCGCCAAACGCAGGATTAGCTGTCAGTTGGAAGGCTACAGTAAAAGTAAAATAGCAACCTTCACCCAAAGAACCATAGGTGGTCTAGTCTTCAACAAAAAACTGGCAACAATTAGGCAAAAATTCAGAAACATAATTTTTTTATCTCATTTGTAAATGAGCTCTTATTTTAATGACAAATATATTTAGAATGTCTGTGATATACATAATTGATGTCATAAAAGGTAAGTTTATTCTTTAGGGACTCTATCACCGTCCCGGAACTCGGAAATAAAGAACGTATTGAATGGTTTTGGTGGCGGTGCTGAACAACAAAATAATGCTATTGTTCAGTGTAATGCTCCCTCAGGCCTCTCAGCCACGCCCATCGCAGCTTTGCAGTTTGACACTGACTCCCTCCGAACGTTTAGCCTCAAATCAAAAATTTATTTCAGCGGAGTTGGAGCTTTCAATTCTCTCAGAAAACTCCTATAAGCAATTTATCTTTGATAAATTTGAGCCAGAGTGTAGCATTTTTAAGGTAAATAGGCAATAGTCTTTGAAGGAGTCGTCAAATGTGGAAGTGGCCCTGCTGTAGTGTTGGCACCCCTGCGTCCCCGCCCTGCACACCGGCCTCCTCTCTTCTCTCCTTAGTCGATGTTTGGCAGCTGCGCAGTCACGAGCAGCTTTGAACTTGCTATAGCTCTCCATACAAAGTTTGTCAACTTCGCTTGGCACCATCTTTACATTGTCTCGAAAGGTCCGTGAAGTGTGAAGGATCCAGCTGTAGCGCACCTCAGTGCAGCCAGTTCGTTCCAGCCAGATTTCAAAATTCATTCCGTTGTGTTGTGTGGCTCTTGTAGATGCCGGGCGCATTGTTTCTAATATGTGAGAGACGGCAGTAACTTTTTACACGTTTACAGCGGTGAGATATGATCATCTTATACAGGAAATTTCAATACATTAGAGACTAACGGAGAGAAGTGAGTTCCGTCCTTCTCTAACAGAAGCCCTTTGCTGTCGTGCCATAATGGGCAAGAAAAACTCCAAGCTAAAACCTGAAGCGATACAGAAGCTCTGCGATGAAACATATTGTAAGTAAATAGTGCTGCGCTTCTCATTGCCCCACTGTTCTTAGGCATTAAGTACACATGCACGTCATTGAATTAGGCTTTATTTTATAACTGAATATGTTCTTATAAACCATTTTGTGCATTATCTCACATGGTGCACACATTCCTGTGGGCCATTTTGTGCATTATCTCCTGTGGTGCATACATTCCTATGGGCCATTTTGTGCATTATCTTAAATGGTGCATACATTCCTATGGGCCATTTTGTGCATTATCTCTCAAATGTTTTCCGTCTTAAATTACTTTTCCAAAAGAATCAACGTTGTTTCGTTCCTTATGAGTGACCAGTAATATAAGTTTTTCGCCGTTTTTATTGGTTTTAAGTTATCATTTTTAATGAAGTAAAATTCTGATGTTTCGTAAGGTTGATGAAGAAGGGAGTTTTAATTCTAGTCTCACTGGTAAATTGAAACCAAAAATTGTAGTTTTCTTGTTAAAGAGGCAACAAATTCTAGTCTCGCGCTCATTTTGAGACTAGAAATTCTAGTTTTTTGTTAAAGAGATTCAACAAATTCTAGTCTCGCTGTTGTAGTGAGACGAGAAATACACAACGTAAATATTTCATCTGTTTGGTCTAATTTTGTATGCATTTAATATTAATGGAGGAGTTGTAGAGGAGGAAGTTGAGAGGACCTTAATTCAGCAGTACTGAGTTAATTGAATGTCACTAGAAAATTGAATCACGAAAATTTCTGGTACCCAGAGTACGTCCAAGTTTTACCTGTGCAGTACATATGCTTGCACAAGCTTCCCTGTCTACTTGGCTGTGTTCGCCAGCAACTCCCACCCCACACGCATCAGGCCTCAGAGCGCACACGCACACGCAGAGCACACGCACCAGGCCTCAGAGCGTCAACAGTCTACGGACAAAACAACCAGCATTTAACTATCACGCGCAGCCTCGACAGCCGTGAGTTGTATACAGTACATCAAATTATATGACTCTTTGGTCTTTGGGTTCATTAGCCAACATTTGAAGTGACGGCTCAGCAGGGATGACAGTGCTGACGCAGTTGTAGGAGCGACTAGTGTTCAGCCTGAGGCGCACCTCTCGCGCGCTGCCATATGAGGCTGTGGCAGTGGTTGTAGAGTTAATGTTACACGCTCAGTGTAGCCTTACTTGCCGTACTTAGTTTTCCACGAACTTATTGACACAAAATTCAAACAATATAAATTCAATCCACAGAATTTCAGAAGAGGTAACCTTAATTCTTCCGTCTGCTGAAATTTCCTTGTCTCAGAATTTGTTCCTTTTTAAAATAAAGTCTTACCGTAATTATTCTTCTTCGAGCAATTACCCGGAGTATATTTTGACAAAGGAATTACTTATCAAAAGTTTAAAACATTCGTTAAAGGTATCGAATATGAATGTTCAAATCTAAGAATAAATGAAAATGGATAAATGTACTCTTTCGACATCCCAACACCGTCATGGCTGCAGAGTGTAACGCACCAAATTGCGGTGCGAATACAACGCGAGCCGACAAGTTTTGGTCGTTGAGGAGACTGAAGATGATGTCGAGTTCGCACGAGTACTAGACTTCAGCTTGTGAAACTCCTCACACACACACACACATGGTAACACACACCCACATACACACGCTATCGTTTTTTTTACTGAAGCTAAGCGCCCCTGTGTGAACATGAGATGAGCCTCACTACACACGTCCCTGTGTGAATATGACATGAGCCTCACTACACACGTCCCTGTGTGAATATGACATGGGCCTCATTACACTCGCCCCTGTGTGAATATGACATGAGCCTCACTACACACGTCCCTGTGTGAATATGACATGAGCCTCACTACACACGTCCCTGTGTGAATATGACATGGGCCTCACTACACACGTCCCTGTGTGAATATGACATGAGCCTCACTACACACGTCCCTGTGTGAATATGAAATGAGCCTCACTACACACGTCCCTGTGTGAATGTGACATGAGCCTCATTACACACGCCCCTGTGTGAACATGAGATGAGCCTCATTACAAAGGATCTATGAAGCCACTTCTCTTTTGTGTTTTAAATAACTATTAATCTTTTGTGATGTTATGCTTATTAATTAGCGTAATATATGTTAACTTCCCTTACGGTCAGTTAGATTCAAGCTGGGAAATAAGCTGAACACGTTTGTGACCAACTGAGAGCAACGCTGACAGGGACGCCGGGAGCGGCGGAGCCTTCATAAATATTAGCGTGCGAGCTGTTCCTTTGCACGATAATTCCTGGGTACCCAGAGTACGTCCAAGTTTTACCTGTGCAGTACATATGCTTGCACAAGCTTCCCTATCTACTTGGCTGTGTTCGACAGCAACTCCCACCCCACACGCATTAGGCCTCAGAGCGTCAACAGTCTACGGACAAAGCAACCAGCATTTAACTATCTCGCGCAGCCTCAACAACCGTGAGTTGTACGTGTACATCGAATTATATGCCAATTTTTACTCAAATGACCAACACGCACTTCCTTACCACTTTTACTCTTCTATGAAGGTACCCATGGCAGGAGTGAGGTTCATTTAGCGATAAAATGTGACTTCTTGTTTTGTTTGCAAAGTTCAACTAGTTTGGTGAAAGATGTAATAAAGTTGGAAAAGTATCAATTTCTCTCATCAGAAAGTTAAACACAAATTTTGTTTCTGAAATTAATCCGAATTGAATCGAAATACCTGAAACGTACAATTTGCACTGCTAAATCTTTTCATTGACTTCGTTGTAAGAAGGAAGCTTACAGAAAAAGCTGGACGCTTTCAGGAGTTGCACGAGAAGCCTGGCTGTGGTGCGAGGCGCAGCAGGGAAATTACGGTCGAATAAAATTTTTTTTAGTAAATGAATCCTTCTTGCGTTTCATCACGATTGTTCGCAAGTTTGATCGTGCAACCTGGGGGCTGTGAGTGACGAAGAAGGAGAACAACCACCACGACCTAAAAGTCGTGGAGGAATGCCACCAAGGGCGCTGGGACAAAAGTATGAGGGCTGACTACTGCTGGAGCATTAAATGAGATTGCCCTAATGAAGTGTACAATCGCAAAAGTTGCAAACGCAAATTCCTGCCTGAATAAAATACACAAACAAATTGTTTAACTTTCATCTGCTGTGGTGATGTTCTGAAGGAGGCAAATCTAACTTTGGGATGAAGATTGATGTTTTCCAAAAAGCGGTATCAGAAAATGCGGCACAACGGACAATTGTGTAATTTACTCGCAAGCCATATTTTAATGTTCTGTTTCTTTTACCTTACTAAATATACAGAAATGACTTTCATGCCGTTATGAGATTCAAGTGAGCAAAAGGACTGTGGCTGATATTGAAATTTCCTATAATAACGAAAACTTAAAAACTAAAAACGTCAAATTGCATAAAATCTTTTGCTTGCAGACAAAACTGACTTCAGAATTGAAATCAACAAACTCAAATTGGCCATTGAAAGGTCTTCTTTCACATGCAATAAAATGAGTATTCGCCATTGCTATTCCCCTGCAGAGATGCGTTGCAGAGATACTAAGATTTTCCTGATGCTCATCTCTTGCCATATCGGGTGGCTCTTTTTTGCAACGAACGCAGAATTCCTGTAATATTTCCTATCTTTTGATAATTCATTTTACTTTTGGGTCTTGCAGTACATTTAGAAAGGCATTTAATGAAAAAAAAATTAAAATCTCTTGATCACACTTTACATCACATACCACTTAGGTTTCTCCAAAAATTTCTCGTATGTTTTGTCTCTGTTTCGGAATTTTCAGATTTAAATCTGTTCCTAAGAGTCTTCAAAGTATTTTCAGCGAGGTTTAACTCTGTGCTTCAGGAGGACTAATTTATTGCATCAAAGTTTTTTCTACTCGGTATCTCATGACCGTTTTAGCGTTTTGAGACGGGACTGAGGGCCGAATGAAAGTCACTGATTGAAGAAAAAATACTTCAATTTTAGAAGGATAGATTTTACCCTCAGAGCACGCTAACTCTTCCTCGTAGCTATGCAAGAGCTCCATTTTGCAGGTATTATTCCTAACATGATGTCTCCAATCAATAAATTGCTTTTAATACATTGTGATGACAATGTTTCTCAGTTTTTCAATAAGGCGAATCTTTAACCCTCAATAAATAAAAACTCAAATTAAAGCTAAATCATAACATTACTGTCAAGGAGAACTTCACGTCCTGAGCAGCATATTGAAGGTGCACTTCTTTACTTCTGAGTATCTCAATGGCCATTAATTAGACAACTTATGTTGCTATGCCAGTGCAACGCATGAGTTTTGCGCAGCCAGACGCGTCGGTACAAATCACTTCGACGTCTTCACACCGTTTCTGCATAAACACGATCATCTCCATGTTTGCTGCAGCTGACAGGTCGAGCGTTCCGATTCCAAAGCTCTTCATTTATCGTAGTTTACCAGAATGCATCGAGTAAGACTCTTACATTGTTTGGCGATGTTGTCATCTCCTCAGTGGTCTCAGGCCTTATCTGATTAAGAATTAGAATCACAAAAACAGAAATTCAACTTTTTCCAAGAGGGAACTTAGAAATATTTAGAAATGCACGTATATGATAGTTCAGCTGAGCAACAAAATGCTAGTTAATTACGAAGTAAATTTACTCTTTCGTTTTCATCCGCATTTGTCCGTTTACTTAACACTGTCCTCACCATTTGGATGCTTTAATATTCATTCTATTACATACTAGTTGATAATTGTTCTTATGGTCTTTGAAAACAGCCAAAAATATTTACTTTAATTCTCCATTTACTTATAAATACTACTGTAATAAAGGAAGCTGAGCCAGTTGATAATCTTTAATTTCTTCCCTGGATAGAACTGGAAGTGAGTTGTGTTGGTTCACACGCAGATCTGCTGCGTGAGTTTGTTGCTAGAGCAGCAACTGTCAAAGCACAATTGATGTGTAACCGAGTTCCGGTTTGCGTGGTGTTGTGAGTGTGTGATGAATATGTCTAATTTCAAACCGAATAAAAAACACACGCGATACGGGTGTGAAGTGTTTCTTTTTCAGCGTGAAATGTGTCTCTTGCAACAGATAGGGGCTGGCGACGAAACTGTATCTACTTTTAATGATCCCAAAACGCAAAAAGCTATGGATTGAATTAGGAGAAGCATCTACATTGAACCCAAAATCGATCAGCTTCGAAAGGAAGCAACGCACTCCTTTTGACGGGATAAGGCGGGTATGGTTTACCATGAGCTTCTGAAACCAAGCGAAACAGTAAATACCGTTTGCTTCTGTCAACAGCTGGTCATTTTGAACTAAACAGCGATCGAAAAGCGTCCAGACTAGCCTAAAAACCAGGAAAAGAGATTTGCAGCAAGACAACGCGCCATCTCATACTCCAAAAGATACACCATTTCTGTCCTTTACTCTAAACTCTTGCTCCACCCGCCGTACTCACCAGACTTGACTTCTTTGGACTATCATTTGCTGTCGTCGGAGTCTCTCTCACTGCCCCAGCAACAAATCAACGATAACGAAAGTAACGAAGAAAATAACTTGCTGACCGGACCGCCTCCAAATGTTACCGATTTTCCTTGGGAGGCCTCCACAATTCGAAGGACAGGCGGCAAAATCTATGGGTAGTGTTGGCTTTATTCTGATTAAAAAATTTACTGCCTTCCTTCCCAGGATATGAACTATTGTTTTCTTAAAGAAAAATCAAGAGCAATAAACCGGCCCACCTGTTCGCTCTTATGAATGTATTTCAGAAAAAGGATAAGGGCTTACTGAAAATCTGTGCGTTGTGAACATTTCAGACGATACTATGTGGTCATGGGTGCAGAATTCTTTTAGAATAATTCATGCTATCAGTCCGCCTGACCAACGATCAATGTGCCACTGCTCGTACTATCGCTGATCAGTGGATTAGGTACTGCGGATTGGAAATGTCGAGCAAACTACTTTCATTTGAATGGCAGAATTAAATTGTTGGAAGCGAGTCTCCGCCCTGCCTCTAAATTGATGTGGCACCGTGCCAAGTAATCTTCGCGCCTCGGCTTGTGAAACTTTGTTCAGCTGCACCGGCCTTACTAAACCTTCTTTGTTGAACTGCATCAACCATTTTTTTACCCGCTTGTTAAGTTGAAAAAACAATTCGTCATATTTTCAACTGGCTAGCCTACATGTCTTCACCATTTCAATTCAGGTCACCCGTCTGATGTGGCCATTTTTCAGCAGAATGATTCAATATTCACGAGCCTTCACCAGCGGCAGTGATCCCTCTTACTTTCTCATTGAGATGACATGATCATCGAAATGCTTCGTTTAATTTAGAAGCGCTGGGGTAGATAGAATGCATTATGATGAGATCATCGATACGTTGTGTTGAAAGGCGATTGAGCGCATCAGACAATGAATCCAAGACCCCCACTATCATAATGTTCCATTGAACCAAGCTGACGCTGCATCATATCGCATATGAACGCCGTCTTTCAATACAGTTTTCCATGGAAGCTTCATTCTGAGAGCGCATTCAACAATGCTCATTAGCCTCCAATTGCGTAGTCCTGCACAATTCTTACTGAATCAGATTTGCAGTAAAACTGATTTTAATGCAATGGTTGGCACTCGGGGCCGCATCAAAATTGAAATATTGGGTATTTGAAGCATGTATTGTGAGCTAAAAAGTAACACCCAATGCAAAATCACAAAGTTTAAATAAAAAGAATTGTCAGCAAATGTAGAGGTTGAAACATTCCGTACATTATCGCACTTTAATAAAGAAAGGTAGAGTTATCGTTAGAAGGACATTGACTTACAAACACAAGGGGCCAAGGAAGAGCAATTTGACTTCATGTTCCTGTTGAATCTCTGTATGGCTACTCTCGAGAAGGGGCGAGCTGAGAGTCCACACCAATCCTAATGTGTTGATCGAAGCATGACGACTTGTACCCTCTCCCACCCCGCCAAGCTGCTCCTGGGGCGCCAGATCTAAATGGCAGCGTGTGATCTGCTGCTGCGCCATTGACCGTCTAAGTTAGAAATCTAAGAACCGTATCGATCATGGTTGTAAGCCCTCAAATGAAGATCTGTAATCTAATAATAAAATTTTGTACAATGTTGTAAAAAAGGAACATATTCAAATAATAGAAGCCCTGCACATTCATAAGCTTAAACCTAGCCTCAATGAGAATGCAAATGATTTTTTGCTTCAAAGTTGTTCCGTAGGACTGGAGTTTAGACGTGTGTAACCTCCGTTCGTCCATTTTGCCTCCATCTCTTGTGCCGATAACATGTGAATATCTGGTGTGCAATAACAACTAGTCAGTTGTAATTTCAATCTTGTACAAAATTAGTTCAATCTAGTCTTCTCGTAATGTGATAACCCATATATAGTTCGTTGTACCCAGTCTATGTAGTTCACGTTTTGCATTGACAGAGTTTTACCAATGTGACCAGGTGTTTTTTTTTGTATTTTACAACCTGAAGATGATGTTAGTAACATCGAAACGCTGCCTTTAGAAATTGACAGATTTAGAATTTCAACAATTGAGTGTTCTTTTAGCAAAGATGATAAGTGATTTTCTTCGTATTATAACACGTGTTGAACTGGAAAAGCTAAGAACCTTCACTCTGATCCTTCTCTTGATCCTTCTCCTTCTCGGAAAGAACCTGATTTAGGCTAGGAAGGTATTACAAACACCAGCTCTGGCAACTTTCACTCACCCGACCATCTCGAAATTTGCAATAAAAAACCAACTTGTTCATTGAAATGCGATGTACATGAGCTCTGTGTGTGTGTGTGGTTCACTGTCATTTCGGAGTGGATGATGGATGTCTGCATGGCAATTTTACTCTAACTCAATCTTACTTTTTTGTTTAAGAATATCTCAGATTTGTGGTGGAGAGAGGAAATAAATATAGATAACAATATTCTCTTTCCAAATTATGCAGTTTTCCGAAACTTTTAAGAAAAAAGAAAATACAAGCGACACAACCTGCACAATTTATTTTCCAGTTTATGGAGAGAAGATGGTGTCTCTCTGAAATGTAGCACAAACAGAATCGAAGCGATTCTGTTTGTAATATTCATGCCATCTCTCTAAAATATAGTACAAACAGAATCGTAGTGATTTAAGAAACTTTTAGTGCGAACAGCTGTCAATAGTGAAGGATTGGTGCATCAGTAGTAAGCTTCAATGGAAAAATTAGGCTTAAGACGACAAGCTGAAAAAACATGAAATGAAGCCCTGATGGCTGCATTCTTCTCCGCCTCCAAGTATATCGAGCGTCGCAAGGCCAGGCGGAGTGAGCTGGAGGGCAGCGCCCCTTTAGTTGACACGGCTTCCTGAATGAAGGCACGCATTTGCGGACCATGTTCAGGCGTTGCGCATCGAGCGACTTTTTTAATGCGAAAGAATGCATGCTTTGGCCACAAAATCCTGATGCGAATTTATTCATTTCCCTAGTCCAACCAGACGTGATTTCAGGGTGAAAATTAGTTTTGTTTGTGCTTTAGTTCATCTCTAGGTGAGCTGGCCAGCTCAGTCGTCACTGGGATTTGGTGCGAATTTCTGGGCTGCAGGGATTTGCAGTACATAACAAAACGGATCTACAGTGCCGGGCTTACAGCAGTCAGTGAAAGGGATTTATAATTCACTATAGAAGGATGCACAGTATAGCGAAGGGATGCACAGTATAGCGAAGGGATGTACAGCATAGCGAAGTGATGCACAGTATAGCGAAGTGATGCACAGTGTAGCGAAGGGATGTACAGTGTAGCGAAGGGATGTACAGTGTAGCGAAGGGATGTACAGTGTAGCGAAGGGATGTACAACACAACGAAGGGATGTACAGCACAACGAAGGGATGTACAACACAACGAAGGGATGTACAGCACAACGAAGGGATGTACATCGCAACGATGGGATGTACAGCACAACGAAGGGATGGACAGTACAGCACAAGAGCAGCCAGTGCAGTACAAATGACGGAGCAGCTAGATTTAGTGTCAACTTGTACAAGAGCGAGTGAGACGCGTACGGACCGTACGGCATATTTGTTGACCCTAATATCCTCCATAAACACGTCACAATATCCTCCATAATCACGTCACAATATCCTCCATAAACACGTCACAATATCCTCCATAAACACGTCACAATATCCTCCATAAACACGTCACAATATCCTCCATAAACACGTCACAATATCCTCCATAAACACGTCACAATATCCTCCATAAACACGTCATAATATCCTCCATAAACACGTCACAATATCCTCCATAAACACGTCACAATATCCTCCATAAACACGTCACAATATCCGCCATAAACACGTCACAATATCCTCCATAAACACGTCACAATATGCTAGTACATAAACAATAACGCAACATGTTAATTAACTAACACAAATTAAAAAATGGCACAATATGTCAATTAACTAACATAAATTTAACAATTGCACAATTTGTTAATTAACTAATATAAATTTAACAATAGCTCAAAGAATTTCCGTACATTTGAAAATGCTTATGATAATGCAAACAAATACGGCTAATAATAGCAATTAAAAACGAGAAGAGATTGAGAAAGAAAACTGAGAATGATCAGAATACGTGCAGAAGTCGGATAAAGTAATTGTGTAAAACAATAGAAATTATGTGTGCTTCGGTACACGCGGCAAAATTAATGTCACGAAGCCTAATTTGGCAAGTGTTCATTTTCATCATAGTCAATAATTATTCTACTTACCCATTTGCTCAATTCATTAAATCGAGTCAACATCTAAATGTCTGTGACACATCACGACACATACTAATCGAAATTTCCTTCCCTTCCTTAAAAGGGAGCAGTTGTTCAATATGGATATAATTACCAAACTCGGTAGACTTATGTTTTGAATGAACACAACATCAACTCAGAAGTGAAGTATGTTGGCGGTGGCGTGTAGTTCCACTTTAGCTGTCGACGCCACTTTCCATTGAGCGAGACCGGCCCCAGCAGCAGGGCCTCAGCTCGGCCCAAACCTGACCAGGCGGCCGAGCGTACTAGCCTGCTAATGTACCTGGGCTCAGTATTACCCCTGAAAGTCTGCGATTGACCATATTATCAAGTCATACGAGGCAGCCCAAATAACGTCAAAACTGGAACGTAATTTTTGAAAGCCCAAAATTTTTTTTCGAAAGCTACCTTGAGTAGATCTGAAAGGGAAGACTTTTCAATGTAATCTAAACTATAATAAGAGCCGCATCTGCCTGTCTGTCCGTCCGTCCGCCCCACCCACCAGCCGAAAGTGAGTGATGGGTGTATCTGTGAAACAAGCTTCATCAACTCCACAATTTTCGGTGTATTAACCCACACGGAAGAGGTAACAAGGGAGGGTCATTTCTATGGGAGAAAATACACCTCCTCTTTTCCGGCTAGCCAATAGAAACGCTTCATTTCCAACAAACCTCATGACGTCACCAAAACGCCTTGTCGTTAGGCCAATAGTGGAGCCAGATTTGGGAGTAGCAGTGCATCCAGATGCAATATGAGCGCTGCTATTGGTTCGTTACCGTGGCGAGAGCTAAACCTCACCGTCAACGAAAAAAAGACTGCTTTGAACTTACCTTGTTTCCTGTACCGTGTTAACCCAGCAGATTCAGAGTCGGAATGAATATCATGTGTATTGGTAGGTAAGACTAGGTTCTATAGAATATCAGCAGTTGCGACTGAGCAAAGTGTAGGAAAGCCATAAAATAGCATGGGTAATCATGGGAAAGCCGTTGTAAAGTTCAGTTAGTCCGATATCTAATCCCGCCATTTGTTGACGGCCATGTGCACAAGTGATATTTATTTTTGACTGGCAACAAATCTAATTATTTCAGAACAGGAACGAGACAAAGAGAACTTTAGTTACAGGGCTAGATAAAGCTTTATGTGGACTCCTAAGCAGCTCCTGTTAGGTAATCGTTCAAGTGGCAGTGAGGTAGTTTGTCTCTCAATTGGGCGTTTGTCTCTCAATTGGGCGTTTGTCTCTCAATTGGGCGTTTGTCTCTCAATTGGGCGTTTGTCTCTCAATTGGGCGTTAGCTCCTCAATCCTGCCTGCGTGTTGCGGCTGCCGTTGCTTCAGCACCAGAATCTTATTTGTATTTCCTACACCTGCGACTCACTGCGACGCACCACAGCGACGCGGTTCCCTGCAGACAAGCTACGCCGTCAAACGAATGCGCAGGCCGGAACCCTCAAACGAACTCAATGTTCGCGGTGCCGCGAGCAGAGCTCCAGCGATGAGTTCAGCGCTATGGCTTCCTATCCAACTCATTGAGCGAGTGAGATGATCAAGGAGACAAAATATTCACTACGTAATCCTCAAAAGAAGTGGCGCGCAGCGTAATAATTACGACGTCTCTTTAGCACAAGCAGAGTACAATAAATTTATCAATCTTGAGTAAATTTCTCCAGACTCTTTGACTACGAAAGTCAACGACATATGTAATGAAATAAATTTAATTATTCCAATGTTCATGGAGGTTTGAAATCTTTTTAATTTATGCAGAATACTAAAAGCAAAAATGACGAGCAGCAGTGGGAAATTAAAGTGAAATAAAAATTTAAATTTCTAACCTTATCGATGTAGTTTTTGATTATACATGATAATTACGTACGGCAGCGGCTGTTGTGATCATAATAACCAAAGGCGTGGGCTGTGGTCCCGATGATTATAAAGGCGGGGCTGTGGTCCCGACAATAACAACAGACTGTTATCACGACGGAGTACGGCCCGGCACAGAGACAGGGTACAAAAGCCTTATATCTGCACAGGGGTCCGGTGCAGGTATTGTGCTCGACACCTTTTGTGTGGTGTGTTCGTTCTGCCGGGCCTCGTATAATGGATTCGTGAGTAAAACGAGCTCGTAATGAGCTCAAATTTCCGTTTTGGAATCATGATGCAATTAAATCGATTGAAATTCATTTGAAAGTTGTCTCAGCACAAAAATACATGGGCTCAAAAAGAAAGGTCACGTAGTTAAATAGCTCATTAAACGCCACTATCAGTAAGGAATTAAAACTCTAACTCAAAATATCTCCTTAGTTTTGCAAACGCTGGTGTGTTAGCAAGGCATAAATTGCTCGGACATTTAAATCTCCGTGAAGGATTTGAAATTTATTGTTTTTTTTTTTCGGTGTTACTGCAGTGCGGTGTGTGTGTGTGTGTGT
>JACJUY010001144.1:16090-44050 GCA_014220935.1 Platorchestia sp. MABIK
TTTGGTCTGAATTACTTTGCTTCACAGGAACAGTCTCATTATCTTCATCAGAACTGATGTCATCTGTATTAAGAGACGGGTCATTATCAACGTACGTAATAACACGTCCATTTTTACTATCTTTTGAACCATAATTGGCAATTCTCAATGCACCACTTTCACTCTTGCATCTTTCTTCCCGGAGTTGTTTTGACGAGGACATCTTCCGGTCATTTGGGACGTGATTTCGGTGAGGGGAAGGTTCAGGCGTGAGGCCCAGAGGCAGAGAGGAGGCACGTGTCTGCCTCACCAGCCGCTGCAGCACACGCAGCAACACTCGACTGTCGCCAAGACACTCTCGGCACAGCACTGACATGGCGCCTTGTGTTATGCCAATCCTGATACAAAAAGATCACCATTTATAGTACAGCATTAACCCTTTATAGCCCAAGAGGACTCTACGATCCCCTTTCAAAAATAGCCTGAATATATTGTATTTCTCATTAAATCAGTTCCCTAATGTGCTCTTTGGAGTCCACCGCCGAGAGGCAGTTCCTTCCTCACCTTGATATCTGTGACTGCCTGATGTCAGTGGCAATTTAGTGGCGGTGGATGTGATAACGGTAGCATGAGTAAAAAATTCCAACCTTAAAGAGTTAACACATTGATGGACAGCAAGACTCGACTGTCGCCAAGACACTCTCGACACAGCACTAACATGGTGCCTTGTATTATGCCGATCCTGACGCAAAACATAACTATTTATAGTACAGCATTAAAACTTTCATGGGAGTTAGAAACATAGCTGTAAAGTGTACTTGTACAGCATTAACACCCACTATAATCAATGGAAGTTTAAACAAAGCTCTAAAGTATACAGAGAGAATTAGCTTTGTTTGTCGGTACTTTTACCATCCAGAGAAACACTTGCAGGATGCTGTCTTTCATCATGAATTACACAATTCTGATTCTTATATTTAAAACTCATTTAATATCATGCATTATTCAAGTTGAACTATACAATACGTACATCAGAAGTTTGCATGAATACTTAAGCACATACATTTTGTTTTCCATTCAAATCGAGATCTAGTTTCCATTTTGTCAGACCCAACGAGAGATCTGGCATTGCAAAACTTTGTGTAAAATCCTGAAGTGTGGAATTACTTCATAGTACTCTAAAGAACAATGTTGGTTGATAATAAATGTAAGCTCAACGAGTATTTATTCGTGCACCTTGAGCAGATAGTCCTTGTCTTCCTAAAAGCAAGAACTTTGAATAAGTTTAGTATGTCATCATCAGGTTAGGCAAGAAATTTGCTTGGGAACATTCACAAAGATGATAGTTACAAAACTGTGACCTAAAACATACACACATCTAAGAAAGAATTCTCCCACAGAAACATTCACAAAGGTGATAAGAGTCACAAAACTGAGACACAAAACATGCACTCGTTAGAAAATAACTCTCCCTCAGAGAATACAAAGAACTCACGCTCGATGGCTGGAAGTGTTGGCGCCATCTTCGAGATCGTCCTCAGACGAGTCGATGCTCTCGAGAGAATTGCTGTGCTGAGCGTCTCCGTGCTCTGACAACTCATCATCCGACACGCAGTCCAGGTCATTGGGAACTAACTTATCGTCTTCTCTCTCGCCTTCATGCTCAATCTTGTACTCGTCACTTATTTTATCCAAGTCTTTGGTTAGAACATCTAGAATGGATTCATCTTCTTCATCAGACATATCTTCAATGCCATTATCATCAGCACGGTCGCGATCCCTCTGGACTTCAGAAGGTTCGCCCTTGACTGCAGTCGCCTGTCCCCTGCCGCTCTGATCAGACGCTGTTGACTTGATGGTCGGCTTGTCACCAGCTGGGCCTCCACTCTTGGCCAATTCCTGGGTTCTAGGTGCCAGTTTCTGTTCAGAACACTTTGTACTGTCCTCTGATAAAGCTGAGCTTGTAGCCTGCATTTCGTTGCTAGTGGCGCTGCTCGGCTTAACTTCCTGTGTTTTGTGATGGACGTCCTTCAATTCCATCTCACGGTTCAGGACAGAGATTTGCAGGCGTTTTAAAGCTCGTCGTAAAATTATTTCCAGATGAGGGACTTGAAGGGCGTGAAATTCGTATAGGTCACACCTGAGAACAAAGAAGTGGTTATCTGTTAAACAAGGAAGATTCCAGATACCATAGCTGCAGAGTGGCCAAATTTGCACCACTCCAAGTCCACACTAATTAAGCTCAACAGAAGCAAAGACTGAGACAATTGTGCCTCCCTTCATGCATTCGTGAGCCGCGCCGCGTAAAAGCGCTCGTCGTGTATGAGCAATCGCATTTTGACTGAGCTTTTCCCGCCGATAGCACCGGACTAGCCAGCTCCGGCCCCCAGTAAACTGATAGAAACGGTTCAGTCTTTCATACCTTACCTGACGACAACGGTAGCTGCAGTGTGGGGCGTACATTCGGTAGCAAGTACGCACACAATAAAGATATAAATAGCATGAGTAACGAAATTCAAAGACAGAATAAACATATAATCCAAACGTTCAGTTACACAATAGTGCATTTCTCAAGGTAATAGTAGAAAGCAGGCATTGGGTTTCTTAATCCATTGCAATTGAATCAAGAATTTATTCCCTTTCAAGGACGTTTGATCATTCAAATGCTATTACAAATAGAAAAAGTTTCAAAGGTACGGATAGAAAACAAAAAATTTGGTTTTGCGTGGACACGCTAATTTGCATTTTTGCGCTCTAAACTTTTCACTTGCAAAATGTAACACTTGTTAATATTTTTTGTATTCCATGAAATTCATCCCCTTCATCTTGAATGAACTTCTCAACGTCATTATTGTAAACGATACTATCTAGTAGTAGTAATAGTACAAATGTTGGTAGCACTTCTGACAACATGGGAGATATGCCAAATTCACAGTAGCAGGCTCGTCTCATTTTCCATAACTAGTCAACGCACAGTTATTTAAACATAGCATGGTGTCCGACTCATATCAACAGTTTAAACAAAACTCACTTAAAAAATGACATTTACTTCCACGATACATTCCATGGTTACAGTCTGTGGTATCAGATCCAGCAACTAGAGTTAGCATTGAAATCTTAAGATCACCATGGTTACATTCTTATGGTATCAGATCCAGCAACTAGAGTTAGCATCGAAATCTGTAGATCACCATGGTTACACTCTATGGTATCAGATCCAGCAACTAGAATTAGTACCGAGATCTTAAGATCACCATTTCGCAGCTCAGTATACTCTCTAGACCTGTGGAGTTGTTGTAGCCGACATACCGCGAGACGAGGGCAGCGCTGAGGCAGGTCCGGGGGTTCATGAGGCTCGTGCCCACCAGCACCACCCTCGTGTCGTCCAGGCAGCTCGCCAGCATGTTCTGAACCACGACAGTGAAACATTTACATTTTCTAACATGTTCTGCACCACACCAATGAAACATTTACATTTTTTTACATGTTCTGAACCACGACAGTGAAACATTTACATTTTCTAATATGTTCTGCACCACACCAAGGAAACATTTATATTTTTAAACATGTTCTGCAACACACCAATGAAGCGCTTACGTTTTCTAACAAGGAAAAATCAATAGGCTTCCCTGTAAAATTGGCAGCACATCAAACTAACATCATTTATATTTTCTAGCATGGACAATTCAATTGGCTTCTCCATAAAATCTCTACATCAAATCACTCATGTGAAAATTGAATCATCTCGTTTTTATCAATATTTTTTTGGTTTGTGGAAAGAAGATTTAGTAGAAATAAAGTTTATTCATCATGCTTTGACTATAAACACTGCCCCTTACAACCCAAAAATCAGTAGTTCTCAATGAGCCCATTCCCAATAATCTCTCACAGACTTGCACAAACTTTTCAGTAAAGCACACGCACATAGCTACGTTCAGCATGTGAACGCTTCAGAAAAGCACACATACTCAGCCATGTTTAGCAGCACTAACCTGTACAAGAGCCAGAGAGCAGTGCAAGTCATCAACAAAGAGCAAGAGTTTGTCGTGCTTGGAGGCCTTGGTGCTCTTGGCGACCTGCCTGATGTGGTCCCCCGTGAGCAGAGTGCCTGACGTGCTGCTGAAGCGCCACCCGCTCCCCGCAGCGCTGCACCGTCGCGATAATATTGACCTCATGCAGCTCTGCACACTCGGTAAACTTCAAATAAGACTACACAGTCATTTTTATTATAATATAACTAGTGTACACCATGGTAGGAAAAAGGTAGGTTCAAACCAGTATTTTTTTGTCGACTGTGTGGCATTGCTGACGTCATGGCAACGAACCAATAATAGCACCACTCATTTTGCATCTGACAACACTGCTAGCCCCAAATCTAGCACCACTGTTGGCCTAACGACATGTTGCAATGGTGACTTCATGAGTTTGTTTGGAAAAAAGCCGTTCTACTGACAAGCCAAAGAAGTGGAGGTGTATTTTTCCCCATAGAAATGACTCTACCTTGCTTCTTCCACCGTGGTGTACACAACCCATCAAAAATAACGGGATTCAATATTTTCTACAAATAAAGTTTCCATATGTGGATGACAAACAAATATATCCATCCTAATAGAACCCGTAATTAAAATATTCTTGTGCTTGTGCACTGGTGAACTCCTATCCCAGCTACGGCGTCTCAGAGGGACGGCAGAAGCGGACACCAAACAAATAAACACACCATGGGTATTATAAGGTAAAATTTCACCATCTGTTATTCAAGACAACAGCTGTGCCAAATTTCCTGTGTAAGGACTACTGCTCGCCCACTGTGCCGTTTGGGGTCAAGCAACCAAAAACCCTACATCAAAATTCAAGGACGTATAGAGGTTAATTAAGTTTATTCAAGTCCATTGCATTTTTTAGAGAAAATTTTCCCAGCAGAACTTACTTCAAACTGAAAATTCAAGCATACCTTCACATTGTATAACTATAAACTCAGAATTCATGCAAATTGTTTTTAACACTACTTAAAACTCAATTTTTTTGCATATCTTTCCATAATCCTTCCAATCAGAAGTTCAGATTTGCATTTCACACTCTGGCAGCTCTTTCAATAGTACAACTTCTTATCAGAAATTCAGGTTTGCCCTCAGTAACCTTACAGATCTTTCAACAATACAACTTCCTATCAGAAACTTGGGTTTGCACTCAGAATTTTACTAGATCTTTCACTCGTAGTTAAAATCAGAAATTTGGGTATGCACTCAGTCCCCATACAGATCTTTCAGCAGTACAACTTATCAGAGACTTGAGCCTGGAACTGACCTTGCCGCAGCCAGGCGGTCCCCAGAAGATGACGTTGGTGAAGGCAGCGGAGGCGATGGCTGCTCGCACCACAGAGCAAGGGCTGGACACGGCACTCTGCCCCACCAGATCCGAGCACTGCACTGGAGCCAGCAAGTCGCTCAGGCTACTCGCAGGCCGCGACTGGTCATCGCTCGCGTTACTTATCGCTGCACACAGAGGAGCACATCTTGTTATGATGGAGTAGAGATGTGATCTACAACTTGAAAATTAGACAGGGAAGTATACACTGATAAAGATTAAAGTTTAGCCTTTTGCATAATCTCAAAATAAATGGTTATTCATTTATTTAGACAGGGCAGGGATATGACTTCAAAGTAAGAGCTGAAAATAATGTGTGTCGCTCATTTCAACAGAATTGTATCATTCTGCCTATGGTTATAATAAGCCCTGCTATGGCTGAGCACTCCGTCACAGTGTCTTAGTTGAAAGGTCAGAAAGAAAAATAAGTTCAGTTACTGCAACTGCCCTGCAAAATTACCTAAGCATGAAGTGGTTGATTTGTGGAACCCACACACTGTGACTCAACTTGAGCTGAAGCTTTCAAACGTGGTCCTTGAGGGCTGTTAGCTATAGATACATACTACTTGTACAGGGCATGTGTCAAATGACTTCCCATTTGCGATATCCAACTTGAAACTTCATTTTTTGGAAATTTTCAAATTACTAATTCACCGTAATTTTGAACTATTTCAGTTAGATTAGATTCGATTATTAGTTAGTTTAAGCCTCCCTATCCGTAACAAATGCAATCCAAAGAAAGGAAGAAGGAAGACACCATTTAGTATGGGGTTAAGGGAATGCGGAATCTATGCAGAAACAGTAAGTTGAGAAAAAAGTTCATGAAACAAGATCAAAGTTGAAGAAGAAAGTAGTAGGTGCTGAAAAACAGGACAGCAGTGAACCAAAAAAAGGTGGTCCTTAACATAACAAAACATTTTATTTCAACACAAAAAAAGGCCTACCTAACTCTCAGCTCGGGCTCTCACATTTTCTCCCTGGGAGCGTTTATTCCCATAGATACAATAATTGTATCCCCTGAGGGGGGAACAATTTCAGTGAATTAAATAATACAATAACAATAATTTACTTCAATTTCTTCATTTAGTTAAAGGGTTTGCATTCTTTCTTACTGGGTTGCCCTAAAAGTTCATTATTTTTTTGAGCACTCAAAGCAACCTCTTTAAGACAAAAAAAAAAATTTAATTTTAGTCAACTTGGTATTCTATTAACGTACCATAACTTGGACTTCCACACCTCTTCTAATTCATCATTAATTGGACACTGCTTAACAAGCAAAACCTCACTCAATAAAGATCATTATCAGAACCATTTGCAATATTTAACAAGCAGTTTAAGTACAAAGGATTTTTGATTTTGCACTCACTTTTACTAGATGCAGGGAGATGTTGATCCTCATCAGAACCCACAGCATTTTTCTTCATTTCAGATTTAGAAAATGGTGCAGGTTTGGCATCCACATTGATATTCTTGATGCTTCTTTTTTTGAAGTTGGAGGAGCCAGGAGTGACATTGGGTCCGTGGCGCATCCGGCGCTCGGGAGCAAATGCAGGCGTTGCTCCAGGTGTTAATGGTGGATGCACGTAAGGTGGCTTGGAACTGTGAGATGAGCTGAAACAATTTTTATACTTCAAATTTCTCAGCATTTAATGTAGGGATGAGTGTTGCATTTTTCCCTTTATGGATGATGCTAAAAAAAACCTTTTGACATTCCCTTACAATAACTCTCATCATCATGGAATTACTGTATCTACCCTACAATAAGTATACATGTGTGAATCTTTATGAGAATTTGCAAATTTCTTGCAACACAAATTTTGCCTCTTGCCACTAAATTACAATGCAATTCATCATATCCCATCTTATTGAACTTTCAATATTTTGAAAGGTCAATAGCTATAATAAATAATGTTACGAGAATAAACTATGCAGTAATCTCCTTCCCTGCATAACAGCAGCCAATGAAGACTGTCTTTTGGTTGAATAACAGAAGTAAATGAGTTTCACAAAGTTTAATGACTGACAAATATGTACAAAAAATAAGTATATCACTTCACTGAAAGAACCAAGGAGATTGCATATACCTACAAAGAAAATTTTATTGGCAAAAAATATGATTTGACCCAAAGTCAAAAAAAGTGGACAAAACTCTTCTTTCAGCAACTTTAAAATCTAAACATACATTAGAAACCCAAAACTTACATCTATCTTTTGGATTAGACAAACGTGCAGTTTCAAAAACAAACAAAAATACACTCTAAATCATTAAGTATTTAAGTTTATAGAACATACCTTTTCCTTCTAGAAGGAGCATTGACTAAGCCTAATTTAGGAGAAGAATGTAACTGCCATGGCTTCCAGGCAGCTGTTCCTTTGTTGCCAGGTAGCTTTGTGCCTACTGTCTGGCTTGACGAACTGCCTGGCCAGCATGTTGAGCTGTCCACAACACTCAATGCTCCACCCACACACTGAAATATTTGCACACACTAAGTCAAAAGCATAAACAATAATTGAACATTGAATGGCTTTGGTGATCAGAATAATTCAATAGCTATTGTAATGAGAAAATGAGTGCTAAGTATTGAGATGGTATTTATGCATAGAAATGGAAAGAAGCAATAAGCTGAAAACAAAAAATAATTTGTTTTTTACATAATATAAAATACAGGAAAAAGGTAAACAATTTAAGAATGTTCACTCCAAAGGAAAGCTGCAAAATTACTCTTTTTTCAGTTGAGTCTTTTGGATAATAGGACACAGTGGATGGCTTCTCAGGCAGAGTATAGTTGTGACGTTTCCGAGGATATGATGCAGTCATCACTTCATTGCCATCCAGTATTTCGGACACATTTCTTTTGCAGCTACCAGATTGGCTGTCACTGAAACTGAAAAGAAGATAAGCAGTTAGAAGATGCATTGCAAACTAATTTCCTTTGAATAGAAACAGCAGTTTTTCCCACATTCTAGGACTAAGAATTTTAAAAAATTGTTTGCACAAAAATTGAATAAATGGCTAATCTAGCATTAATTATCACATAAAAATTTTCATCACATTTTTTTTATTATAAAGTAACAATAGGAAATTTTTCTCAGATGCCATTAAATTTATAAATTTAAAAAAAAATTTAAAACTCTTGAAAAAATAATGCACATATGACACTAATTTTCTACAGATTTGCTTCAAATAACCAATAATAAGAGTGTTCACACTTTTATAAATGACTAAATACCGTAATACAAGGAATCACAGTGTGGATAACAAGTACTGCTGGTGTGGGTCTTGGTATAATGATGGAGAGAAGCAGTGAGGTAACATCACTTCCCATTTTAAATAATTAAAAGTTTTGCAATCTAATTCATTTTGGGGTGTCACATATCATTAGTACATCAAAGAAGATAATACACATGCATAAATTGACCAAAGATATTCCAAACATAATTATTTACTATAACACAAAATCTAAATCAAAATGACATGTACATATAATATGCAACAAAATATAAATCAGTCATACATCCTGCTTCTTACAAAGAAAATAATAAGTTAACAATAAGCAATATGTGCATGCTAAATTGATTGTTTATTCCAAACTTTAATGCAATAATATTACTATGAATTCTCAAATTTTACAGTCTTATTCATCATTAACTGTCTAAATTTTTCAAATTCGGAAGTGGAAACACTGTACTGCTTAGCATGTGAGTGCACCAAAAAAAACCAAGGTAATATTATAATGGTAATTCAGAACTCCAGAAGGTTGGACACTGTTAGAGTTAAGCAAGACCATAGAATTTTAGACTTCATTTATACTTCCAAGTCAAGTTTAGGTTAAACAATTTTAAGCACAGCTACTGCATATTATCAACATGTAATAAACTTTTTTGTGAAGGAGACCATGTGCAACAGTTGATTTGGGTGTATTTTTTATTCTCAGATGTACTAATGATGGGCCACAGCTTGAAAGATTTTCTTTATAAATTAGGCAGTAAGATTTTTTTATTTTTTGATATGAGTGTTTCCACTTGATTACACATAGAATCTAAGATTACACATAGGATCTAAGTTTAATTGAAAATAGGCTGTGAATGAATTAAAACATTTTTTGTAAATTTTCTTGTATGCTAATAATTTGACAATATCATCATTCTGCCTTCAACTATTGTAAAAAAAATTGCCTTAAAAATTAAAAAGTGATTACATGCCAAGCCCTCATACAAAACAGCCCCAGCTTGAAATTATTATGAAAAGTCTGTCCAGATGAAATTATTTAATTTATCGATAAATAAGTCAATAGCTTATGCATGACAGAATCTAGCATCCATCATTAACTAATATCTACCATAAATTTATATTAATGCTTAAATACTTACTTCATTGTGGAACACTGGTCACTTTTGAAAGGAAAAATATTCAAATGATTCTTTTTTTCTAATTTTTGACATTTGATATCCATTTTTTTCTGAAAATTGCAGGAATATTTAAAAAAAAATTGAGCAAACAAATTTTGATGGCACTTAATATTTTTAAGATAAACTTGAATATAAAAGTGAATGCTGATGACATTCAAAAACTAAAACACAGCCTATAATTTTGGCTAATACATATCAGAAAGGTTTCTTTTTGTCCAGCCATGTCTCACACACCCGTACTTGCAGATCATTTGGCACTGTGAGGAGTCTGAGGACATCACTGAGAATGCCAGCTTTTCATGAGTTAACCCTCATAAAATAAAGTTGGAAGAAACTCTTTCAGATGACAAATTGGTAAAGTTAGTATTGTAAATTTTACTAAATTACTAAAACATATTTTTACTATATACAAATTAGTTTTAGTTAATGTGTAGCGTTTGGTAACTATAGAATTTTAAATTTTTGGTGTCAAAACATAGTTAATAAGATCAAAATAAACAAGTATTTTCTATGAACTTTCCGTTGCAAATGAGTATTTAACAAGTTTTAGCAGTTAATTACTGACCCCAACTCTGGTCTTTGAAGCAGAAAGAAATTCATCAAGAGCGTTGTATGGCAACACTGCAATGGACTCTTCTTTTCGACGTGCTCGAATGATCAAGTGCGCTTTTCTTGCGCTTGCAACAATGCAATTGCGATAAGTACCATACCGCTATAACTCGTAAAATAGTCATTTGCAATGAAAAGTGCAAAAAGAAGAAAAACTTGTTCATTTCAACCTTATTAACTATGTTTCGGCACCATAAATTCATAAATCGTACATCACCAAATGCTACATATTTACCTTAGTTTTTTAAGAATTATGTTTCCTGGTAAATCCCAAGCAAATACTTTCTCAAAGACTTTTGTTTAATTTATTTCAAAAAGTATTTTATGAGCTCATTAATCAGTATTAGCTTAATTCAGATCTTGCAATTCAAGACAGCCTTCATCATTTGCTCAAAAAACAAAGACTAACTACAAACATTTATAATTGCATCTACAGGTAAACAATCTTGCAAAAAGTTCAATTTAAATGTTTTAACTTGAATTTAGACCTATGTGTTTATAAATACATTACAACTTACACACATTTGGTGAATTTGAGTTGCACATACAACTTATATTTGAATAAGAATGTTTGTGATGTAGCATCATCAGTACAATAGTACTGTACATACCTAATAGTACTAGTTGACAGTTGTTGGTCAGAACAGTGTAATTTATTCTACAAAAAGTTTATCTCATTCAAAATAACTCCATTCAAAGACCTAACTTTCACACTTTGTCAATGTATCTATTTCATTAGTAGTTTTTAACTTTCAGAATATATCTTTCATATCTTATTATTTTATAGTTTGACATCTTTCAACATTTTCTTTTCATTAAGAATCAGTGTAAATATGTTTTATTCATTTTTAATTCCGATTTTTAACACAATAGTATGCATTTATTTCACAAGAGGCAAACTTGAATCTTGGAATAAGTGAGTAAACTTGACATTCTACACTTAGCAACAGTTAAAACATCTTTTACAAATGCCCTAACGTTATGGGTTCAACAGTCTATTGTCATTTTATTAACTTTCTTTGTATAGAATTTCACACAATTGTTTGACTTGGAGTATGAAACGCCACAACAATCACAATGGATTTAAAATCAGATAATACTTGCAAGCATACATTCAACTGGAAAAAAGTGATCGATAATTTAATCATTTACGCTGATTTAAATTGACGCTGAAGTTGTTGCCGATGACACAAAAAGTAAATTTCAGCCTCAATATTAAGTAACTTGTTTGTTTAGCCATATCTCTAAAATAAAAAACACTCATTGCCTGATAGAGTTTTTATTCGTTGATAATGAAGAGAAACAGTCTTGCAGACATAATCCAACAAATTCAATCGACTTGAGGTGCCTCGCGTTCCGCATAACGACTTAAAACACCGGAGACAAGATAAGCAGCAAAAATAGAGCACGATCAGACTTGTGTAAAAATATTAGCATTGAGTGATCATTTTTAGTTATTTAAAAGCTGAGATAACCTGATAGTGCAACTGTGCGCACATCATTGAGGTAATTCCTTTCCCATTGAACGACAGACAAAGATGGACACCACAGAACACCTTTATACTATTTTTAACATTTAGTTCTTCAATTTGAAAATAACTAAACAACTTTTTCATATTTATTTCGTCTAAAGTAATAGACTTGCTACTGAGATGTCAAGGGAGCTCAGCTATAGACTGCATAATGGAAGGTAAAGGGAGTCTGTTTCCTACCCTCCTCCGTTCGAGAAAAAATTTCTGAGTAATCTTTACTAGGAAAAATATCAATTTCATATTGAGACCGAATTGAATTTTTGGATCCAATATGTTAAAAATTGAAGCTGGTTCAAAATGAGTGGTTCAGAAGAAAGGATTGCATACCGGGAAGAGAAAAGAAGTTCCGCTCCCACACTGTTTAGATTTGAAAAGAAATATGTGCGCAATTTGTTTACTGAAGTTATAAAATTATTTTGGCTAAAAATTGAATTAAAGCTAAAGTTTTTAAGTTGTATATATCGGGAATTAGGGCTGGTTAGAAATGAGCCTTTTCAGAAGGAACCGATTGGGAGGGGAGTAAAGAAGCTGGTGCTGCGCTCTTCCCTCACTGGACGATGATAAACTTTTTGTTAAACATGTACAAACACAAAAAATTAGAAGAGCTTTATTTTTAGACTAAAGTAAAATTTTAAGAGGCTCAAGTTAAAAATTAACTTATTTCTAATGAAAATGGGTTGTTCAAGATTACTCAGAAAGTGCTCGCCATAGCCGTGTGTGTATGGGACCTGACTCCGTGCGGGGAGACCCGGGTTCGAGTCTCGGCGTTGGTGGCGATTTTCTCTGTTGGGTATAGGAGAAAAATTCTAAGCACAATACCCCACTCTACCCAGGTGTCTGAAATGGGTACCGGTCTTTGACCGGGGGAAAGCGTCATGGCGTCCTGGTGTTAGTTATAAGGCATTTGAAAAACCAATGTAAAAGGTGATATGTATCATGCTTCAATTGGAAATAAAGCATCCGTAGATGCCGATGTTGTTCAAATGAGGGTTTGCGCGACCAGTCGATAATTCACCCTCTCGGGAATTTAAGGGAATTACGAATTGTTGTATTTCAGAATGATGTGGTCGATATGAGCATAATTTATCATTATTATCTAAAAATTTGTTTGCATAAGAGGGAGGGTAAATGTTGCTCAGAGGTGTGTGTTTAGAACACGGTATACTGTGGTTAACAATTAACAGCACACGTACAAATGCCATCTGAAGATGCAAGAGGCAGTGGGCATTGAATATACCTTTTCTTTACCGTGGGACGGTGGGATTTACGGTGATTCTTTCCGCATAGGGCAAAATTATTACGTCGAGTTTGGCTGAGACTACTAGTACCAGTCACGGTACTATATAGTCCTATGTCGTAATGTCACGATGAGAACGTGTTGAAAATATTTCAACGTTTTTTGGAAATACTCTTTACCAGCATTGATGAGCTCTATGAAACCAGGAGTAAATGATGGTATACATTTTAATTTTTCTATCATCTCATGTTCAGTATTATGGACATTTTTTTATTAACATGCGTTCTGCATATTTACCTTCTAAAAATCTGTATGTTTAAATGTTTTAAACACTAATGCTGATTTTTATACCAAATTTATTGCAAGTGGACTGTTTTTCTTCCTTCAATATATGTTTTAAAAAGTAGTACTAATAGGGCGATTATTCTCAGAATAAATAGAAGATCCAACGTTATAGAGAACCAACGTATAGAACCAACGTTCTATCCTATGCCAAGCCTTTAATGAACAAAACCTCCGTATTCTAGAATCTCTTTATATATCCACAAATAAACCTTTAATGGAATGACGATTTCAGCGCGACAAAATTATTTGTGGCCCCTACTTCCTAACTTGTGACATGCTTAGTGTGTGTGTATGTGTATGCATGTGTGTGTAAAAATGTGTAGGTGTATGAGTGTGTCTTGTATGTATTGTTGTGTACGCCTGTATGTACTGCGTATATTACCTATACGCTTATGTGTGATACTTTAATTGTTAGATAAGGATTTATTTTAATTTTTTTTGCATTTTTGCTTGTTATTTTTATTCAGACCATATTCGTCTAATTCATGACAGGTAATTACTTTTTATTTCTTCCGGCACAGATGATGGAATGATTTTTATTCCGAAAAGTTAGCTCTGAAAATGTTCTCTACAACGTTGGTTCTTCTATTTATTCTGTTTTAAAAAGCGTAGCATATTTTGATTATGTCGCATTTAAGGGTAGCCTATTTCATTGCCAATTCTTAGCTTCCCCTGTTTTTTTTCTGACATGTTTCATTCAAAACATGAAATTTATATATAATTCAATAATGGTCATTATTTTCCAATGACAATTAAAATTGAATAAATACTCATAATAGTGCATTATAACCTTTTACTTTGTATTTGTTCCTTTCAGTTTTATTTTGTGTCAAATTCAATTTAAGAGAGCTTTTTACAGCCATGTTGGTGTTCAAAAAACCTCCAACTATAATTTCAAATCTTTCTTCAAACTACAAAGGGGATTATGAATGCGTAACCTAATATCCGTGGATTAGTACTTGTAGAGCAAATACTGAGATCCATAACTGAAGTTAAGGTTGTTCTTTTGAATGCTAAAAAAAATTGTTTGTGTTCGTTAGATTATAATATAATTATTTTGGTTTAGTTTTTTTCATTATTCAATGCTTTTGACTGTGTTTTTATCTGTTTATTAACTTTTTGCTGTTTTAACTCTTTAGATGCACAAGATTTGCAGACATGTTGTCTCGCTGCCCGACCGTGCAGCTAAACTTTCCCAATAAACGGACACTAAAGACATGACTTTCCTGGCACCCTTTATAGGGGTCAGGTAACGCTGCAAGTTATAACAATAAATTAATGACAAGCGTANCCCTTGTCCTTTATTGAGCAAGGTGTTGGCTCTCTTGCCTAGGACTTCAGCAACGAGCAATGGCTGGATTTGCAACAATGTCAGATGCTTAGATTTTATTTTTTTTTAATTCCATACTAAATAGTACCTTCTTTACTTAGGACCATTTTTTTTAATTAAATGACTCTAACCCAAAAAATTATCGAATTATAGATTTTTTTTGTTACTTTTTAGTTACATTGCAGGTAGGATAAGTTTAGACAGGTTTACTGTTGTAACTTTCAAAACAAATTTAAAGCTTTCATGGGACAAGGTAAGCTCTCCATACCTCAAAAACTAGCATTCCATGTTAACTCAAAAATTAAAATTTATCATTCATTTTAAGTCGTAATGTAAAAATTAACTTGATGAATAAGTCATTTATAAGCTGCATTTGTTCTTAGTTGGGTTATCTGTATTATTGATGCCATGACTTTTTCAGATAAAATTTTTAGAGTGAATGATGGATTTTCTTATTAGTTCAGTAGCTGCAGTAGGAGCAGTAATGGTCACAAATCCTTTAGATGTTATTAAAACAAGACTGCAGCTTCAAGGAGAGCTCAAAGCTACTGGAGAATACAAGAAAATTTATAACAATGTGTTTCAAGGAGCTCTCAAAATGATTCAGGTATGTACTACCTAAAATTACCTTCAAGGTTACCATATAAGCTTTTGGTATTTTAGTTGTTCTAGAGTTTTTTTTGATATGTCAATCTTGCATTACTTTGATTATGAACCTAAGTTGAACAAAAACTAATGTATGTCTAGGATTTACATTTCTCTTGTTATTTGCTAGTCTGAAAAGAGACAAATTTTCTCTTTCAAATTTAAACTATGAAGTATGTTTCATATGTCTTCTTGTTTAATAGTCTATCAACAGATCTTTGCAGTAAAATAGGTATTAATGTAGTTAGTAGCTGAATTGAGCTACAATTTATGAAACATATCTTGTTGAAGGAAGAAGTATACTGTAATTCACATGTCATTTATATAGGAAATTTCTTTTCTTAAGATTCAAGATCAAAATATGAAAAATAAGTAAACACTAATGATGTATTTATTAACCAAACTTTAATTGCTCAAATGAAATTAACATCATGAAATAAAAATATTGGTTATGTAATCATTTTCTTGTAATTTTAAATTTTTATTTCAACTGACGGTAGAAGTTTTTTGTAAATTTCTCAAGATATGTGTTTTGTAGGCTGAAGGTGTGAAAGGATTACAACGTGGAGTTGGTCCTGCTTCCTTTTATCAGGTGAGTAGTTTCTGTTAAGTTAGTTTTTATTTCACAGTTTGACATACACAAGTTTCTCCAGTGTAGTTGCATTTCATTTAAATAATACTGGTTTCAATAGCTGTGTTGTTTCTCATTTTCCCATATGTGATCTCAATATAGTCTAGCGTAGTATTTTATGATCTTTTGCTAATGCTTTATAAACATTAATGGAATGTTTGATTTATAATTTGAACTTTAGAAACTTTCAACATTTGCTTAATGTACAGAATATATCATTCTAAATTGATTTCAGATTGCAATGAATGGTACAAGATTATCTCTGTATCAGAAATTACATGTCAATGGATACCTGAATGGAAAAGACGGGAAATTGTCCAATGGAAGATGCATTGCTGGCAGTGCTGCTGTGGGAGTGCTCAGTGGCTTCATTGCCAGTCCTTTCTACATGGTGAGGTGTAGTGTACGCTTGGCAGTTATGCGTACTGTTTGGTGTATGCTATGAAATGTAGGCAAGGTTTGTCTTGTAAATAACTGATTTATTAAATATAATTTGTAAAAGTTATTTTCAAATGAATGCATTGTAGCCATATGATGAAAATGAAAAATTGAGCAAATTTTTGGAACAAATTTATAATTAACTCCTAAACTGATCAATTTTTACCCTATATTCAAGTTTACGTGATATAGAAATAAAAATGTCAGATTGATTGTATCAAAATATGTCAGCACTAATAGGAACTTTGTAAAATAGAAAACAAATTATATTGAATTCATGAAACTATCAATTGATGATGTTTTCACTGATTTTGAAATTAAATCTAAAAATATCTTCTTAGTATCTAGCACTGTTAATGAAAAATTATTGTGGTAATATAGTTTTTAGCTCTTTTTCTTGTGTATAATGGTATCTGTGCTTGACTTCTTGATTTATGAATTTTATATGTTTTTCCTAGATGAATATTGTAATGGGATTAATTAGCATATGATTGTTTCTTCATCAGCTTTGTTAGCCCATTCTGCATCAGACACCATAGTATTTCTTATGCAGGTGTATATTTGCAAAATTTAATGTAGTTCATGCTATGAGGCTGCTTCCAATATATGTGATGAGGTATCTATATTTTATTTGAAGCACTTCCTAATGTTATATTATAACTGTACCTCTGCAACCTAAAAATGCTAACAGATATTTTTTTTTGCACTTGATAAGGATTCTTTTAATATCTTTTACATATCAATACTGTTTAATTCTTCTGAAATACAGGACCTTATTCTTTACCGAGTGAAAAGAATCTTATGTTGTTTTACCTTCTTTATTTATTACTGTTATTATATCTGAAGAGCATTTATTTTATATATATTTGCATGAAACCCATCAATGCTTGAGATGACTCTAAAATTTATAAATGATGAAGTAAAGTTCAAAGTATCTACAATTTGAGTTAGGCAAACCTATTTAATAAGGTATGTAAAAAGTGAAATAGAATGAATGACTCTTCTAGACTGAAATGTTGACTGAAATTGTTTGGGCAGGCAAAGGTGCAGCTGCAGAGTGAGGCAGACCCACGCCTGGCAGTAGGGACTCAGCATCATCACCAAAGTTGGTAATTGCTTCTTTATTGCATGCCCGGAAGCGCCTGGTCGAACTTTTGATTATAGTTGTTTGGATTTTCAGAGTTACTAGGATATTCCTTAAGTTCCTGTCATGGGTGGTGTCCTGCTTATTTTTAATGCCTGTGAAAGACTTGCTATTGCAGCTTTGAGTGAACAAAATGATTTTTAGAGTTGCTGCACTTTCATGTCATTTGATGGTTTGTTACTCTTGCTAGTTTTAGCTTTCACTTAAAAAATGGCAATCAGAGATAATAATATTGTCTCTGTTTGTGCGTTGATGTTGAACAACAATTCTGTGTCTTGTACAGTTGAACAGCAAAGGTATTGTCCATCTCACATTCCAAGTTTGACTGAATAAAGTGTTATAATGTTAGGATACCTGTAAAATGTGTTAGATTTTCACACTTTTTTTATTTTTCCTTTTTAAATTTTTTTGAATGTGTGCTCATTCATAAAGCAATCTCTATAATTTTTATTCCAAAAAGGTTTGTGGTTAGTATGATTTGCATGCTGAATTTTCTCTTGTCAGGTCATGGTTAGTAACTGAATTATAGTGTTCATTTAATATTGGATCATGATTCTAATTTATGGAGCATGGTTTTTTCCGAATTTGTGTTAAATTATAAATGTATCTTTTTTAGTTCAAGAGAGGAGCTTGTTTGTGTTATGATACAATCATATGTAAATTCTGTTGTCCTATTTTTGTTCTTGGTTATTTTTTTACTTGTTTCTTTTCTACCTGTATTTGTTGGTGAGCTGTATGATGCAAGAAATTGCTCCACTACTCATCGTATGATTATTTGCGCAAGTTAATTGAATAGAAAAACGGTCGTGCATATGAATGGCCTGTATATATGATGTGCAGATGTGTTTTCTGCTCTACGTGCTGCTGTGCGCAGTGGAGGGCTGCTGGGTCTGTACCGAGGGGCGTTCACATCGCTGTTCAGAGTGGGTGTGGGCTCCACAGCACAGCTCTTCACCTACACCAAGTGTCGCAATGCACTGCACGATGCTGGAGTGAGCAGAGCTGATAGCGTAACTGAAACCTGCCGAGTAGGATGTGTTGCTGCATCCATTTTTAGTAGTACAGTTCTTTGTGAGTCCTGCTACATGTGTGTTATTTAATAGATCATTATCGTACAAGCTAAGACCTCCGGCGGTATGTAGGCCTTAAACCTGGAGCGCTAGCAATTTTCTTGCAAACTACTACTAACCCTTGCCGTCAGGCACTAATCACGCGCAGGCATCAGAGTAGGAGTAGAAAAGAAATAACAAACGTTTTGCAAGTGTATGTGGGACTTTAAATTTATGTTCGTACTTCACTACTATGATGAAGTGAAGATTTTTTTATTTTAGCAAAGCATTACTCCAGTGGCATGGCCTTAAGTTAATGGTTCATGTGAAATTTTTTGGCTGAAGAATTTTTTGCCAAAAAAAGACATGTAAGTACTTAATTGCTTACAAACAGTGAAATCTTTCAGTATTATTTCCAATACTTCATAATTATACAGTAGTGGTGTGCTTCCTACTTGTGTATTAAAATATGAGTAGTTTGAAATTTGAAGAAAGCTTGCATCAATTTCGTATTCTTTCAAATATAGGTTAATAAGGATAGTAAATCCAAGTCGTAAGTTCAAGTAGTAAAAGTAAAAAAAATTTTTCGCCAAAATGGTTTTAGGTCTTCATTTATTGAACATCAAATTGGGAAGTTTTTAGCAAACAAATTTCCAAATGCTAATGTTAAACCAAATTTCAACATTCAAGAACCAAACTCTCAACCAATTTATTTGTGTTTACCAAATTTTGGACCGTATTCTGAGAAACTCAAAACTGAATTACTTGCCCTCCTTTCTAGACATTTTGCAGGTATAAAATTTCATATAATATTAAGAAACAAATTTACAATTGGTTCTTTTTTCAATTATAAAGACAAACTTCCTCCTACCATGCAGGCCTCACTAGTGTATTCATACAGTTGTGCACGATGTGCATCCGAGTACTTTGGCATGACCACACGTACTCTCGGAGCTAGAGTGGCCGAGCATGTTGGAGTTAGTTTTCGTACCGGTGTTCCATTGACCCGTCCACCTCACTCCGCTGTTCGCGATCATGCAGAAACGTGCAATGTAACTCCTCACTCTGGTCATTTTAAAATAGTACGTGTAGCTTCAAGTGTTTTAGATCTTAGAATTTTAGAATTTTTTTTCATTTTTAAATGCAAGCCTTCACTCAACAACCAGTTGAGTTCATATCCTCTTAGCATTATAGGTTCTTAGTTGTGTTTCATGTTGTTTACTGCATTTTTACTTTTTATTTTGTTTTACTTTTGTTTTCGTGTTTGTCTGTTTTTGTACATCTATGTTCATTTCTATTTCAGTGATATATGCCAGATTCTTTTAATGAGCTGATGATGGGTATTAGCCCGAAACGTTCTCAGTATAATGAAATTTTTATCAGTGATTTTTGCTCTCCTATTTTTATTGAAATTGAAGAAAATTCCAGAAAATATACCTAGTAAAAGTAAGAAACAATCGCAGAAAGTTGCTCATCATTTTATCAAAACAAAACTGTATCAAGATACATGAACCAAGTATGCAGCTAAAATTTCCTTGCTTATTTTATAGGTTAATGCATCTTTGTTGTGGTTAAATGGTGCACGATTTTTCTGTGACATTATCACGTGGTAAACTTGAGAATCCTTTCTGCAGGCTGAAAAATTCCTCTGTGGAAAGTAACATTTTATGAAATTCTGTTCAGGTTTGCCCATTCAATAGCTGGAGCAACGCCCTGGCAGGGGCCATGTTGAGTGGCGTGGCCGTCACCGCAGCCATGACGCCCTTTGATGTGCTCTCCACCAGGATGTACAACCAAGGTCTGCTACAAAACAAAGAAGAATGTAACAAAATAGAGTGTAATGGTATTGAATAGCCAAGGTCAGTTATGCCTCACAAAACAGAGAAGAATGCAATAAAATAGAGTGTAGTGGTATTGAATAACCAACGTCAGTCAAAAAACAGAGAAGAGTGTAATGAAATAGAGTGTAGTGGTATTAAATAACCAAGGTCAGTTATGCTTTGCAAACGCAATAAAATTGAATGTCATTGTATTGGATAAAATTAACACTTTGGTGTTAATTGGTTGAATTCAAGTTCAATGTTCAACTTATATTTAAAGTCAATTGTAGTCTGCAATTTTGAGAATATCAAACGTTAACTGGGTCGTGCCTTCATTGAGCTTTAATTAAGTGTTGATGAAAATTGAGCTTGCAATTACTGGTTAGTCAGCAGCATTATAAACATCCCGTTCGTGGCCACCGGTGGCGCACACTGCGGTCAAAGTGTTGAGCGGCAGAAATGAGCAGAGTGACAGACTACAATCACGCACAGGCACCAAAGTAGTGTTGTGCTGTGAATGCATTGAAATGATACGTTTCTTAAAAATCGTGCATATCTTTTTAGGTTCATGGGTAGGATGTGTTTGAGATGTATTCTGTTATCTTAGTACAGCTAACTGTATGTTCAGTTATGAAATTGTTTACTACTACTAGTTGGTAACTCTTTTACCTTTTTTTAATTATTGTCTTCATGGCTTCACAGTGCTTATGCAAAAACTCACTCTCACTCTTAAAGTTACACGCACGTATGACACTTTATTTCTATTTTGTCATTCTGTCATCATTGAGGCAATCATTGCTGGGACAATAATAAATGGCGGTAATGGCTAATACGAATTCCTTCTTTGTGAAATAACTACATAACTGCGATCCGTGCAATTCTCAATTCTGTCAGTGAAACTAGTTCGGCCTTTATGGCACCTAATTTCATGTCTATCCTTAATTTATTATTTTTAATTTTTTCAAGGCTTTATTGTCGAAGTTAAAACATTTATTAATGGTTGAAGGAGACAGCAGCTGATACCGCTCTGCTGTTCGCGCAGGTGTAGACGCTCGGGGTCGAGGCGTGCTGTACAGAGGGCTGCTGGACTGCCTGGTGCAGGTGGTGCGCAAGGAAGGGCCCCTGGCTCTCTACAAAGGTTGGGGAGCTGTCTACCTCAGGATTGGACCCCACAGCTTCCTGTGTCTCATGTTCTGGGACATCCTCAAGCAGCTGCACCGCCGCTACACTGAGGGTCAACACCCGGCCGCGTGATGGGTGCACTCTATTTCTTGTTCCACCACGCTTGCGACGGCGATGTGATGCTGATGGTTTACATGCTTTTTTATCCCTGAACGTTGAAGAAGACTAAACTGCTCAATTTCAAAACATCATTCATGTTGCAAAAGTGGGGTTGCGAGTGAAGAATTTCCTCATGGCATTTTAGTTCATTTTCCCTCCCCTTGCGGATGAGTGTCTCGACTGTTCGTTTGTGGGTTGACCGTAGAAGTTGGTTTAGGGTAATGCGTAGGTTACAGTTTTACCAAAAACCAAAGCAATTTCTTTATCATACGTTTTAATTTCGTAATTTAAGTTCATCTATGATGAATTTAAGGACTTGTACTAAAGATTTCATGAATTCTAAAAGGAATGAACCGTGTTGCAAACGTCTAAGTCCGAGTAAAGATCAAACTATTAATATGAACTTAGATTCTAAGAGATATTTCTACAACAAATGAATACCTCACGAACAAGTTCCGCACCTTATAAAACATCAGTTTTAGTTGATTCCGGGCTGGTGCAATAGATGGTTGTTGTTTGTTGATGTGTTTGTGTAGAGAGTGAACTAGGATCTGCTGTTGATCTTCTTCTCAAAGTAATAGAATAATAATTGTTGAGAGGTGGAGGAACAATGTGTGGGAGGAGACTATCCTACCGTTCCTGACGAGCGTAGTTTTTTTACTTAAGACAAAAAACGATATGTGTGTGTGAGGCGTTGGGGCCGACAAAAACTATTATTTAACAGAACTAATCAAATTTTTAATGAGAACAACGCAGATTATTCAAGAGAACACAGCAGATTACTAAAGAAAATGAAGCAGATTTTTAAACGACAAAAACAGATTTTTTTAAGAGAACAAAGTAGAAAACCGCGGTTTTGAGAACATGACTAGCGCAGTTGTGCCTAGCTTAAATTCTCGGTGCTAAGCAGTTATGCACAGTCATAATGTTGGTTGAATTTTCATTCATGCATATTACTGTGTAAGATTTAGCAATTTCCATTTTAGTATTGTTTAAAGTTCCAGATAGCCTTGAGTATGAGAATTTCGGTCGCATAGTGCAAGTTTCTGCATTGAATGTTGTGCAGCGCAAAATAAGTGCATTTTTTCCCTTTCTTTTCATGCATTTTTTCATGATTGCGTTTCATTTATTTTATAGTTTGTTGTTTTATATGTTGATTCACTATTTTTGCTTAAATGTTGCGTGTGCTGTGATACCAGTCACAAAATAGAACTGAAGCTCTGTCTGTTAGAGATCCTTAGGTTTAGATTTCTCGATCAAACAAAGGGTTGTGACAGGTTTACAAACAGATACTGAGTACAAATGGCTCCATGACCTATTAGTTATCTATCTATCAATAGGAAGCAAAAACTTAGCATAATTCTTATTCTTAAAGTGTTCTTACTTATAGCATAGTTAACTGTTGATACGAGGTATTCCTGCGAACAAAGAAAGGTGAACAGATACATAAGTGATCTGTTAAAAACATTTGCTAATCAGTCAAATTTATTCATGTGTCTTTGTGTCTATGCTTGTGGATTTGTTGATTTTTGTTGTGTTTTATATAATTTAGTTTCTATAGTGACTCTCTGATTCAACTAGCAGGCTTAAGTCAGGGTTGGTAGACAAGCCTCTTTTCTCAATAAAAATGATCAGTTTTTTTCCACTTAAAATTTAACCATGCAGACTAATGCTCCCAGACACCGAGTGGTTTTTTATGATCTAATTTTGTTCTGATGAAGAAATTTAAAAGTCTTTGCTCATGATTTGGTTACCCTAATTTAGAAGACTCCCCAGGAGAAGGCGCTCTTATTTTCTTAAAATTTGTTATGAGGGTTGTGTGTTTTTTAAAATAGTATCGCTTCTTTTTTTCTGTTTTGATTTTGTGGAAGTTGACTTTTCTCATCGAACTCTCCAAGGCTGCTCCCGTCTGCCATCTGCAATTTTGTGCGTTTTTGCTGATATCGTGACTGTTATACAAAAAATAATTAAGTATGTTTCTTATAATATAATGTATTCAAATCTCCAGCTCTTGGTTGAAGACAAGTCTCTGTTGCTAAGACATTATAAACCATGAATTTGGGATCCTGAGAATCTTGTAAACCTTAATTTGATCTTCATTTNTTTTTGTGATATACTTTATTTTAGCCATGCGTGTGGGACAGAATTCTAGTATTTATCTAACAAGTTTTTTATGTTGATGTGTTCGTTAACTTGTGAGTTATCAAACTGGACTTCATTAGTTGTACCATTTTAGTTATTATCACGCTGGACTTCATTGGTTATCAATCTAGTTGTTGTCAAAGTGAACTTCGTTTGGTTATCATTTTAGTTATCAAGCTGGACTTCATTGGCTTTCAATGTCAAATGTATCTCTGTTATTGAATTAGCGCCGCTGTAGACTGCGCCTTATCAGTAAGTGCAGTTCAACAATGCTATTTCAAGTCTAGTCATCATCACAACAGTTATGCTTTACTTCAGAAGCTTCTATTTTACCTGCTGCTGGAATCACGGTGCTTACTAAGCTGGCAGATCTCAAAGAACAAGCATTTTATGTTACTGTAACAATATCTGATAATCTGGTCTGGGAGTTACTATTAAGCTCTCGTTAGAGTTGCATTTTAGAGTTCATGTCTGATTTTGAGATGTGAAAATTGTGTTGTGAAAAGTACGCTTCACTTCTATTATTTATACTTAATTTGTGTTTGTTTGAAAGCTTGATTAAGTTTGAAATGATTTATTTAACTTTCGTGCATTCTAAAAATACATGGTGTGTTATGGGTCTTTGCATTAATTTATTTGTGAAGGATCCTTCACTTCAATTCCTTACATTTACCCTCCTGGTTCGCTAGAGGGATACAACTATTGTATTTATGGGAATTAGCATTCCTAGAAGGAAAATGTGAGGTCTCGAGCTAAGGGTTAACAAGCCTTCCTTTTGTTGAAATAAAATATGTTTTTTGTTTTGTTTAGGACCATCTTTTTTGGGCTCACTGCTGTCCTGTTTTTGAGTACTTAATTTCTTTGTCAACTTCTATCTCATTTCACAAACTACTTTCTCAACTTATTGTTTCTATGCACCTGGTGCACCGAGTCCGCTTTCTTCAAAGCTATTTTAAATGGTACCTTCCTATCTTTGGAACGCCTTCGTTGCGGTTAGGGAGGCTTGAACTAACTTATCTAATCTGCTTTCCTTATCTCTTGAATGCGATCCCTTGAAAAGATGCTCTTTGCTTTCAGTTTTTTCATTGTTTATGTCTGAATATTTGTTCTCTTTTTTTCCGTGTGTCCCTAACTTTGTCTACCAATAGCTTGCTGTGAAATAAATTTTATAAATTTGTGGCTGGTGTTTTTTTCACGAGTTATCCTCTGTTCTATTGCGCATCACAAGCAGATGCGTAATGTAAATGGTCTGCATGCAGATATAATTTTGTCACATGATGCTCTTACAGTTTTATCCATGATTCCTTATGGCATTTTGACTGCAACCACGGTCAGTGATCGCCTACCCGTATTCTTCTTGAAATGGGTACAATGTGGGGTAATTTGTGTATTTCATTTTCACAATCTCTTACACTGTGGCTCACAGTTCATTTTTTTCCATTGGGCTCTACATGTTGTAATTTTTGTTGAAAAAACAAACTTCAGCTTTTCCGTTTATTAAAATGCGGCTCTGGTGGAAATTGTGTGTCTTGAGCGAGCTGCTCAGAGAAGTTCTCATTTTAATGAGTACTGAGTTCCCTTCCTCGTACTCAAATCAAATTAAACTTCTCATTTTGTAACCACTTATATCAGAATCATTCGCTGTTATTTTGGAAGGTAATTTCCATAGATTACTGGTTTAAGCAATTACTTTCGATTTTTGATCCCAGAAAATTCATGCAGTTTTAGTCTCGCGATGTGATGTAGATCTGTGGTTGTACAAATGCTCATTTTTCAGCGTTCTAAATCCTATTATATAAAAGAATAAAATATAGTGTGAGATTTTATTTCTGTCTATGCTTCTTATTTCTTTTGAACAGCAGCGCCGTGCCCGTCGCGTGAATGTGTGACGTTCTGTAGAGAGACTTCATTTTTTGCTCCTCAGTGCACAGTTAATTCTGGGGAGCTATTTACATCTTCAAATGCTGCAAGTTCGTTCTTAAACAGTTGAACTATTCAAAATTTATAAGAAAATACGATTTCGTCTCAATCGTGTTTGGGAGGCTAAGTTTTAATTTCTTTCGAACTAGAAACACTTCTCAAATTAGCATCTTGAAGTTTAGTTTTCTCGTGAATCTTGCATCATACAACGTGGCGAACGAGTGTTTTTATTATTTTGAGATGTGTTCATTTTTAGTTCTATTTTAACTATAGGCATCTGATATTTTCTCTCACCGCTCATTCTACAAGCTTTTGGACAACGCCTCCTACGTGTTGAAGGCATCATAGGTAATTCCCTCTACATGTAGGAGGAATGAGTTTAAGCAGAATGCAGAATATAATTTAAGTTACGAAATTTAAAATGATGGCGATGAAGAATTTATTTTTTAAATATATCTGATCCGGAGGAAAGAATCAGGATAATATTGACACACGAATTTTATCTGTGACCTTTGATTTAATTTTGTATTATTAAAATTTCAGCAACTACATAATTAGAGGCCCTAACTGCCAAATTCTTCCTGATGCAACTCATAAAGAAAATCTTGCATTTTGAAATTCCGGGATCAAAGTAAGAACTGAAAAATGCCAAAATTTTGTGTTTTATTTACTAAATCTCGATGCAAAAAATTAGCTGATCGTTGCGAAAGAGTATTATACATAAATTTAAATTAATTTATTTGTAATCAAAGAACTTTCTCTGCCGTCCGTTTAAATTTCGTGAAAGTGATTCCCGTCCGTCATCTCTACTCGCGACGCCGGTCCTTCAATCAAGAGCCTTCCAGATCGTCGAAGAAGAAGAAGGTCCTTCAATCGCTAGTCTGTTTTCTTGTTTATTTGAAAGTCGTTGTCATGAACTGCATCTAAAAGTTGAAAATAACTCCTGTTTAAGCTCATGGTGGACAAAATTTCGGTAAGAAACAAATATCACAAGTATTTTTATTTAATTTTCATGCGGCAGAGGCTTCAGGCCTTGAAATGTTAAATGCAATCATATTGTATAAACAGTGGTGCCTCGAGTATGTTTTTTAAATTAACAATTTTTTTGAAACTAAATCTGTTTTTTTTATGGAACTGAGAAATAAGATGTCCAAATTCTCTGGACTCGTCTTTGAAAATTTTTATGATACGATGTTGGTGAAATATATCTTAATTTCGATTCGAAGATGAAATCTCTGTAACGAGCATTGGAATAAAATAGAAAATGACAGATTTCAGTCGACTGTGCAACCTTGGAAATTTACATGTAACTTTAATATTACTTTTGTCATTACGGTTCTTCTATGTGTTTATGTGAAAGTTTTTTCAGAAATTAATCTTTCCATCGTTGCAATTGATAACCAAAGTGCTAACTTTCGTTGGCATGGCACAGATAGAACGCTTATAATTCATAGCGACTGCTCCGCGGTATTACTGAGGTTTTAAGCCGATGCGCTGTCACTTGATTAAATCGATTTTTTGATTACCAAGTTCTTCAATACAAAATAAAAACGTCTAAATGTGGCATTTGTTCTCATATTGACGGGCGGAAACGAAGGTTAATAAATACCATTAATTAACTTCTCGAGACTTAGAACGCGCTCCATTACCATTGAAGGAAGTATGATGCTTAGGTTTAGTAATGTGACGGCCAGAGTAAAAAAACTGTGAACGTCATTATCAGTTCAATAAATTGACGCCTTTAAACAATGACTTGAAGAATTAGTAACTCAAAATCTAACTCATGTAGTCCTTAATTTTTATTCGATTTAATTTTTTAACAAGAAATTTATATGAATATTTTTTATTTTTGGTTCTTTTAGAATTGTGGGAGCATGTTCAGGTAAAGCTGAACGGTGTATATATATATATACGGTGTATATATATATATATATACACACACACACACTTTATCAATTCACTAGTAGAAATATTCCCCTTAACACGATCCCCGCGTATTGCGCCATTTGTGTACCAGTCTGTAAATTGCTCATTCCCGTACCCGCCCAAATGAATGACATTTCTTCTGCTTTGCGATCTCTTTA
>JACJUY010001144.1:44109-76266 GCA_014220935.1 Platorchestia sp. MABIK
AATTTAACTCTCTTTAACCCTTTATCAACGCGGGAAAAAATTGAAAGATGTGTTTATCACAAGTACAGCGTTTAATAAAGCGCAAGAATTCATTTAACATTCAGCAGTCAGCAACACAAGCAATGTGGGCCAAATAGAACCTTCCGCAGATGTGGAATATTTACTTGCTGTACTGCCAAGTTGGTTGTACTCATCTAATAAGTTAAATCATTAGCTAAAACAATAGGTTCTCAATATCAATATCTCATTACGCAGACCATTGTAATAGCTACTTGAAATGTGAGCTTTTTGCTCATTGACAGCTGCTTCAGGAATGAGGATGTGTGATTGCGCATGCGCGACCTAAACACGAGAGAAAGTTACGCTTGTGAAGCTAAGCGAACCCACAGGCCGCAGCTTTGACCAGAGAGGAGAGTCAGGAGACTTGACAACTTCTCAAACACCAGTGTTCCATACACTTTCAAGTGGGGTGGTGTAATTAGATAAGTTCTCGAGTAAAAGACGGCGTTACAACTGAAGATTCTAGACCTCCAGGAAGCTTTACAATCACGTGACGTGAAACTGTTACTCACAATCGTAGTAATTGCTTTTTCATTGTATCCTTGAAGTAAAGATCGTTTCTGTAGCGTATTATAATGTTGTGATAATTTGACCCTTGGAGATCGCGTGTTGAGTTTACCTGTGACCAACGTTTAATGCAAATAAAATTTGTCCCAGAGTAGTTCTACTAGTTCTTATTTTACAGAATCTTTAACACGGATTTCTCTTTCTTGGCTCGAAGTATAGGAGGGCCACAAATTAATGCACGCCAATGGGCTTTAGTGAAAAAGACTTTCTTGCCAATCGTAGCGAAATTTTTTTTCTCCATTTATTTTTAATTCAATCTTTATGCAGGTATATTTTATCTCTGTATTAATTTTCTTAAATAAAATGAGCGGAACGGGGCCATCAAATGTAGTTCTTACTGGGACTCTATAGAGTGTAGAGTAACGATTGTTTTTGGCGTGTCAGTACATTTAATCCTTACATCGAATCTAATCAGTCATATTTAATTAATGCTCCGATATTTGCGTTCAAAGGACAATTTAAATTTGAATAAAAGTATGCATAATTTATTAATAAAGCAACGCTGTGCGTTAGCCCGAACATTCAGCGGCATGAAGAGATGACGTCATTTTACGGAAAGATAAAGTTATTAATTATTGCGGCGGTGTTTCTAACCGTACTGTACCTGGTACACACCGTACCGTTGTCAGAAAAGTCTAGGCTTCTTGCCCCAAGGCCTGTGAAACCTGTCAGCGATGTGGAACTGCATAGTAATTTTGTGACTCAACATTTGCTTCACTCGAAACCTTCTATTGATCAAGGCCGCAACTTTTCTGAAGCATTTGCGACTGCCGCAGTGTCTGCACATTATGGAAACGACCAACCCCATTCTAACGTGCTACCTCCACAATTTGATAAGAACGGAAACTTTTCTGATTCCCGCCATTTATCGAACACTTATCCTAGCGTCGGCTATGGAGAAGGAACAGCAAATCTTGCCAACTGCTACGATATGGGCAAAGATGGAAAAAATGTATCAGTGCTTCGCTACAGGAATTGTATGAAAATAATTATTCGCGAGTCTGGGAAATTATTGGGAAATAATGAGACACTGGTTAGTAAGTAACAATGTTCGGCATAACGCTAACTTTTTGAAAAGCTTGTACTAACGCTGTTTAAAATTTAGAAATAATATTTTTATTACCATAAAGCCCTTTGTAGACATGAAAGAAGTTTAGTTGGTTTGTAAAAAGTAGTCAAACGCTACTATGATGTTTTAAAATAAATTTGTGGTAGTAGTGATTTTTGTTCCTAGTTGCCCTCGTAAATGCTGAAAGTTGAACAGTTTTTGATTGTACCATATTCGGTTATTCTCCTCGCAAATTATTTGCTACCATTTAAATTTACAACCAACTATTTCGGATTGAATATTTTTTGAATAATTTTTCGAGCATCTGTAACTTTTGACTTGATCGTTTTGTCGGTTGCAAATTATTATTCTCATTTGTTGGTTGCAAATTATCATTCTTATATTAGTTAGTTGCTTAATTATAATTCTTATACTAGTTGGTTGCAAAATTATTATTCATACATTAGTTGGCTGCAAAATTATTATTCTTATATTAGTTGGTTGCAAATTACTATTCTTATTTTTGTTGATTACAAAGTTATTATTATTCTTATATTTCTTTTACTCGACTATCGTACTACTTGAATTCTTTTGAAGATTGGAAAAACTAAGAATTTTTCGTAGCAAGTACACATTTTGGTGTTCGCTTCACAAATTAGCTCTCCCAAAGGGAAAACAGGTGAGGGATCGAGCCAAGAGTTCGGTACGCCTTTTTTTGTTGAAATAATTTTTGTATCATAAGGACCACCTTATTTCGGTTCACAGCTGTCCTGTTTTCCAGCACTTACTACTTTCCGCACCTACTAACATCTAATCTAATCTGTTCGCTTCAGATGAGAATGGCGAGAAGACGCCGTGTGTATGAGGCGGAGTGCCGGCTGCCTGCTGTCGAAGTGACAGGTGCCCCAAATTTCCAAGACGTCGTCTATGAACCCAAACACAAGTTGTCCTACTGCAAAACTGCCAAAGTGAGTGTCTTTGAACAGCTACACTGTTTTTTATGACTAGGTAATTACACTCATTATATATCACTAGAGATGTTTCAACACCGGTTATTGCGAACAGAATGCCATACCCTATAAACTGAACACAGGCAAAGCAGTAAATGAATGATTTGTATAATATGACGTGATTGAAAATTAAATAACAGAGCGTTCCCTGAAGCTACAACTGCCCAACCAAAAGTAAGGGATGTGCACATCCACAATGATTATGTAAAAATTTCGGCAATTGCACATTTGCTGGACTGTAGCAGAAGAAGGGCCTCCTTTGCTGGCTTAAAATTAAGCTGCGTATTATTCTTTTTCGCCTGACTCCACAGGAGCTGAAAGGACTTGACTTCACCTCACATATCCTAATCTAATATAACCTAAATTGGTTGATTAAAACTGTTTTTAGCACTTTTTTGCGTCAAGCATGGGACATCATCTGGACACCAGCTGGCTGTTTTATTATTCGTGCTTTTTACTCGCTTACAACTTATTTTCTCTTGGGCTGATTTTCTTCAAATGGAAAGGAATTGGCAGTACACTTTTTGTACATCGATTACTTAATTAAATTACGGCCTATAAAATAACACCCTATTTCGAGTTTAAAATTTAAGGTTTCTCAGGTTATATTTTGAGATAAGTATTATTCATGTACTGCAATAGTATTTCAGATTCATCATATATCCATGCTTATGTATATGAATACATACAGAGTGTCCCAAAAATATCATAAGTCTATAACTGCATAGGGTTTCTTCTTTCGACGCAGGAATTCAATTTCGTGTAGTAAAAATGCTGAAAAATCTGAATTTTCACCACAAATGACTTCAAAATTGGAAAACGCGGTTTTAAAGTTAACCACAGATTGATTCACTATAGGAAAACTCGAAATTCGACTTGCAGATTTTGAGTCTTTCATTAAAAAATTTCAGAACAATTTTACGAAAGTTTAATGAAAATCTCAAAGCGAAAAATTAGTTTTTCCTAAAGTACAACCAAGGATTGACTATTTTTGAAACCGCATTTTTTACTTCTCAAGTCATTTTTAGTTAGTTAAAAATCAGAGAATTTCCAACATTTCTTTTGTTATAGATTTTTTTTCTCAAATTTCACTCAATATTTCCATCAACGCTGAAACTTCTTATTAACAAATTCAACATTCGGTTGTACATCAGGAAAAACTAATTATTTGTCCAGAAATTCTTAGAAATCTACCATAAAATATTTTTAAAATTCTTTTAGAAAAAGCTCCAAATCCGCAAGTATAATTTCAAGTCTTTCCTGGGACGAATCAGTCTGAGATTAACTTTATAACTGCGTTTTCCAATTCTCAAGTCATTTCTAGTGAAAAATCGGAAAATTTCCAACATTTTTATCATACGAGATTTTTCTCGAAAACGGAAGGGTATAGCCTTACGATAATTTTTCACCTTCTCACATAATCTTCCAAAAAGCGCTGGAACTTTTTAAAAAATTAAATATTCGGTTGTACACCAGAAAAAAAACTAATTATTTGACCAGGAAGTTTTAGAAGTCTATCATAAATTAGTTTTGAAATTCTTTTACGAAAGTCTTCGAATCCGCAAGTTGAATTTCGAGTGTTTCTTAGGGCGAATTAGCATGAGATTAACTATGGTCCTGTGATGGGGTGCATAATTCATAGGTAAACGCATTTAGCTACATGCCCGCTGTATGATTTTGTCTTTGTTGCCAGGCGGGCTCAAGCACGATCCTGAGCTTCATTTTCAATATCTCGGGCGTCGACTTCGATCCAAAGAACAAAGTCGGTCTGCACGAAGCGGCTCGAATGGCGTTTCCTGCTCTGCCCGGTTACAGCGGAGCTCAGAAAATGACCAAGAACGCTTTCTCTTTCACTTCTGTGCGCCATCCTTTCCGCAGGTGAGAATTTCACATTTTGCAATACGGTGACTCTAAAAACGCGTTTCCTAAAGTAGCCATGATATTTGAGGCGTAAAATATCCAAGTTATGTACATAACTTGTAATAGATTCGGGTTTTATAGTAAATGAATGTTACGGTGGAATAGTGTCTGTTTGCCTGCAAATGAGCTCCCCACTTCGCTGTCAGAATTGTTAGGAATGCGCTGATTTTAGGCGATCGAATTTCGTTGATCCCTCCGCTGATCCCTCCGCTGTTATGCTATTTGTTAGTTATGCTATTCTACTGTAGCTGTTTTCTGATGTTCAGGAATATTCTGCCATCATTTTCATAATTTTAGCTCAGCGTTTCAATTTTTGTGTCGAAATGTTCCTCTCATTACTTTTTATGAGAACAATACTATCATCATTTGCGTCGGTTCGATGTAGCGGGATGAAGTGTTTCATTTTTTGCGAAAAAGACAAACTAAGTCATGACGATTACATTCCCTAAACGCTCAGCGACCATTTAGCACTGAAATTTTGATCAGAATTGATGCATATTACTCAGTAATGCTGCAGGTTTTGAAAAAGGCTTCATTGTTGTACATGTACTATTTTACCAGAACATTTTAGCGTTGTGTGTTTTATTGTGTTCTTCACGCCTCAGGGGGATACTACTATTGTATCTATGGAAATTAGCACTCCCAGGGGGAAAATGTGAGGGCCCGAGCTGAGAGTTAGGTAGGCCTTCTTTTTTGTTGAAAGAAAAAGTTTTTTTGTTATGTAAAGGACTACCTTTTTTCGGTTCACTACTGTCTTTTTTTCAGCACCTCTGACTTTCTTCATCAACTTTTATCTTGTTTCATAACCTTTCTTCTTATCTTACTGTTTCTCTGCCCTTTCTGCATAGATTCCGCATTTTCTTGTCTCCATACTAAATGGTGCCTTCCTTCTTCCACTCTTTGATACGCTCTTTTTTTTTGAAGCGGTCAGGGAGGCTTGAACTAACATATAATCTAATCTGTGTTCTTCAATATTCATCTAATTCAGGGGCTAATGCTCTTTAATGGCGGTTGGTGATGTTAAATCATTATCATTAACTCTTATGTAACTACCTGTGATCGAATTGTTGCGCAAATAGAATAAGGATTGATATTTATGTCAGGCAGTCAGTTTGTGATCTTGTTTCATTTCAACTGATATTATTATACTGTAGTTAAAAATGCTTAAGAGAATTTAGAAAATAGCCGTTACGTTCAAATCATATGTGGGTGCACAGAGTTTTGTCTTGAAACGACAGTAGTCAAAATTACTATTTAATTCTTCGTTGGCTGTGTATGCGAAATTTGAAGGATTCAAGTCGTTTTTTTATCTTAGATGTTTGGTCTGTCATGTTATCTGCTGCCTGTTGATGGTACTTATCGAAACGAGTAAGCGTGCAATAAGTACGAGGAATCATTAGGCTGAACAAGCGCTTAATGGTCGAGCGTAGTTTTCATGTCCTCGTGAAAGTGATTATCAGTTCAATTTTATAAATGCGAATTTAACAGGAAAATACAATTTCTGATGTATCAATATCAGTGTACTTGTTGGTTTAATGAAATTGTAAATGTAAAATGTGTAAAGCGATGCGCGATTTTCATTCTACAGACTGGTGTCAGCGTACTGCAACAAAGTTGTGGTAGGCAAAGAAGAAATTTTGAAGCATCACAACAACGAGATGTTGTCTTACAGACTCGCGGATACGCTTGATATTGTGAGGAAAAAGCTTCCGAATCACCATTTTGAGACGAATAGTCCTAGCCCCAAAAAATCAAGTATGTTAAAATTTCCGAGAAAGTATATATTGAGCACTCCTGGCAAAGAAGAATTCATGAAGATTCATGGTGAGCCGGAGAACTTAGTTCCAGGAGTTCCTTCCTTTCGAGAGTTCATGCTGTTTGTGGCGTTGAGCATCCTCCAGTGTGGCGGCGACTATATCTGTCTCAGCGAACTTGACACCCACTTTAGACCCCAAGTGGTACGCTGCAACCCCTGCGCTTGGCACTTCGACTTCATTTTAAAGGTAAAGAGATTGTTTTAATCAGAACAATCAAATCGATTTTCAGGTTTTTTTTGATAGTTTAGACTCAAACAAAAACACGTGTTAATTTAGAGAAGCTCGGTGAAGGGAAGTTGAATTACTTTTTACTATCTAAACTAAATATGTCATTGGTATATTTTCGCAGAATGGCTTCGTCAAGAAGTAGAATAGTAATCGGATTGTGTTTCATTCCCAACACATTCATCTTGAACTCATGGTTATTCTGATGGTCAGACGGAAACCCTGCGCGAAGACCTGGTGTGGCTGGGGCGTGTGGTGGGTGCAACATCCGTCTCCCATCAGAAGCGGACGGTTGGTGCGCAGCTCTCTGGCAACATCCCCAGACTTAATTCAAGTGGGGGCCGTTGTGCAAGTTATGATCAGTATTTGCATGCTTTAACGAGTGAAGAAATTTCCATTTTTTACTCAGCTTACTATAACGATTTTCGATATTTCGGATATGAGCCTTTTGGTTGAAAAATCTCTTCCGTCTGTTAAACATGATAATGAGTTAAAAATATATTTTAAAAATATTAACGTGCTTTGCATTTTTAAGCTTTATCGAAATCCTTTGAAGTTGAGTTCTACCATAATAACAAAACATGTTTTTGACGTGCTAAAATCAACTGATACTTTTTGTAAGCTGGAGTCACAAGTTGCATGCACCAATCAAGCAACTTATTTGCTGTGTTTACACCATTTATGTGACGTACAGCAAATACCGATTGTTACTGTACATGTTCTTGGTACGAAATAACTTGAATAGAGCTATTATGTAGTTAGTTTTACATTTGTTCGGTGTCTAACGATTTTGATGTATCGAGCTATGTATGACCCGTTAAGAACTTTTTCTTGAATGTCTTACCTTACCAATGAGTTCTCCAGTACCGTTACTCACTGGCATTTTGAACTAGCAGGCGGGTCTATGTATATTATAGCAAATAGTCCAGGAGACAATCGTACTATGTATGAAGATTTTAGGAGTGGTAAATTATTAGCGAATTCTTCCGAGATGAATGTTATTTGTAGTACTTCAGGAAGCATTTAGACAGCTTAGGAAAACAAATTGTAAATTTTGTGAAAGTAAAACAATACTGTTTCTCGAAATTTATGTTTATGACACAGATATCCAAACTCCTTAATGTACAACAATCTTATATACATTTATACATACTAAGCGCACTAGTCAAATTCGTGCATGTTTTCACATATTGCAATAATCATTAAGACGTACAGTAATGATAATGTGAGAGTAAACTCTGATCATAAACAAACATCTGGTGAGATGCGTTAACTGTGCAATATATATTTTACTTGGCAATAAAATGCGAAGACTATCTGCATAATCAGTGATAATCGAAGTTTGAAGTATCGTAGGATGTGAATAGTTGCACGAGCCAGCAAAGAGATACAAAGATCACCTCTATTGGTCCCTCCCAACTTGCATTAGAACATGCTATTGCTCTATTTGTGGTATGTACCTTCAGTTTTCTACATCAACGAGCACACGCGCAAAGAGCGTGATAATAATTTAATACTTAATACTTACGAAAAACACGGAAGCCTGCTAAGAGAGACCTCCCTCATAAATTACGCCCAATATCACAGAGTAAGCTGAGTTTATAAACTCGCTCTTTTTTGATCAAACAATAAATCTTGTTCATGGTATATATGATGCTTACACCGATCCATTAAAAGCACACAATTCAGAAAACTTTTCACTAAAATAGCGCTCGCATTCATCTTAACATTGTATTATAGATACTCACTCTAAAATACGTTCAATTATACAAAACGTTTTGGGTAACCTGCCACCTGCTTAGCCCTTAGATCGCCACGCTTTTCTCAGGCTTGTCAATGCGTCTTTGAAAGAGACGTGACCTGAGACGCGTCTTAAACTTTGAAAATAAAAGGGAACGAGGTCAAACGTTCGACAGAATTTCTTAACTAAGCGCAAATATCACTATTAAAATGCCGAATTGCGAACTCTGTTTTACCACAAAAGCAGAGGATAACCAGGCCTCATACATGCTACAAATTTGTACAGGCATGTTACTACTAAAATTTTGCTGAGTGGTTAAACTTTTGCAATGAATTTGCCATGTTGCTAGCTGTGGTTACCGGGTACTGTACGCTATGTTTAAATTTCTACCGAAATCCTAAATCATTTGATAGAAAGTTGAAAGTTTAACTTAAGATTTAAAAAGACTTGAGTATACCTCAAGGGATTTAAAACTTGAATCTCAGTTCATATCAACGTGAGAAAAGTTAATAATAACACTTGACATCACTTGGCGTTGCACAAAAAAATCTACCAACTTATGCATATTATGTATTTTCGCAAATAAAGGAATTGGGTGGTACAAGGCGCAAAGCGCAGAGAAAAGTTGCTACGTTGACGGTCAGGTGTAAACAGTATCAAGGTGATTGATGGAGCGGTCTTGCACGGGGTAGAGACTTTTGCGTCTGACTAAGAGAAGGTTAGATAAAAATTAAGTAGCTGGACGTCTTAATTATTGCCATATGATCAAGTGAAAAATATGATAACAGAAAGGACGGGAGGACATCAGTTGCATAAAACGAATAAATGACAACCCTGGGTGTACATCTACAGCTTGGGATTATATTTATAGGTGATCATAACTGCAGTCATGTTTAATTGCAAACTACGCACCATTAACCTATTGAGACAATATACTTGGTTCGTAAATGGTAAAGTATAATTTTATTCTAGCCCCCGAAAATTATTAAAAACGTCAAACTTTACTCTCTTAGATATGAAACCACCTACAACAGTGAATGAAGAAACCGATGTAAGTGCGTCGGAGACTAAGCACATAAGCATAGCGAAACGATACGTAAAAAATGCGTTGTCACAGAAGCAAGAAGGGAGCAAATAAACTAAGCAACTTTCATCTCCAATAAATGATAACATGACTGAAGACTCTTTTACGCCATCTTCAAGCACACGGTCAGAGGATGGTGGAGAATGAGGGCGAACGTCGGGAAGGTTTCCTTGCTTATCTGATAACTGTTAAATGGATCAAAATACAATTTTAATTCACAGTCAGATATTAAACAAGAATAAAATAGAATCACATTCGGTCCGAATGAGCAGTTATTTTGTTAGAACGTTGACTCATCATCGTAACATAGTCAAAAACGCAAAACTCACAACCGAGATGACTATATGTTGCATTTCTGTCATAGCACTTTGCTTTTGAAGGCATCATCGTCTCTCCAGCGATATTTTTCGCTTTTCAAATATCTGAGCTTATCAAAATACTATCAGTCTGATATTACACAATTCAAACTTAACAAACCTATCGAAAGAAGAGGAACCACGTGCAACATTCTTTTCAGTTTAGAGGGATATTTTATGGTTTCTTTGATACGTCAAGTTATTAAACATGATCTTTCAGCACTCAATGTCGTGCACGAAACGCATATTAGATCTCAAGCTTCATTCATACTTTTAGTATCCTCAAAGATTTAGCTGAACTGAACTACAAATTACGCAACGTATGGCTCAAGGTGTATAAACTGTGATTTGCAGGGTAGGGGGAAACACTGAAGTGATGAGACATTTTGAATTCCGGTCTGGCCTCTAGTTACCCGAGTTGGATCCTCAACACATTCATTTTAGAGTACTTACCTCCTTCAAACCGAGGAAAAGTGGATACATTAATTTTTCAAAATACCAAAGACAATAGACCAGTACAGAATTACACTTAGAGCCCAGGATATTCATAATATCACAGAAGAACTCTTGGTAAAGTCTCATCAAAAAATATAACTACAGCATTCCTCACCTCAACTGTGAAAAAAAATTTGATACGAAACTCAGCTAGACTACAGGAAGCGTTTCATTTGTCCGCAGAAATATTTTACCACGGAAGTACAACAAATATAACAAGTGAGGTAGGAATAATTTGGTCATTTGCAAGTACACAATTCAATTCACACGAAATATATCCTCCAGAAACTACAGTAATTCTACAATAAACAACCAATGTAGTTTAGTAAGAATTTTCTTACGGAAACTCAAAAATTTTTTTCAAATTGAGCTAAATCTGAAGCTAAGGTAAACTGAATGCTCTGATTTTATCGAGATCAAAAAATGATCTAACCAAAACCGTGAAAAAATGTTATGTAATGTTTTAAAGGAGTATCAAACAATTAGCCGAGTTACCAATTCAATTATGAAACAGACTGAATAATTTAAAAATGAAACATAAAGATAATCTAATTGTGATACATGAAAACATAGACATCAGTAAAAAATTGAGAATGTAGTAAAGCTATAATTAATTGAATGGAATCTAGGAGAAATGTCAATTCTTTTAAAGGTAAAGTATTAGAATCCTACTTAAAAAGACTAAAGTTTAGTAGAGACATTTCATATGCTACTATAATCTTATTGAGCCAGCGATTCACAACTTCAGTCGTTTCACTGATGTAAAATTAAGACATCCTGGAGCGACACTTATTAAACAAAACATAAACTGTAATAATGAGCCTGAGAAATTAATTTTCAAAAAGCCGCTGCAATTTAAATAAACATGTTATTCTGCATTCAAATTCAATCTATATTCAGATCTTAAATGATGTATCAAAGCCCGAGTCCTCTCCTGGTCCAGTTTCACGAAGTAGGCGATGCGAGAAGTTTTGAAGAGCAAGATTTCTTAGAAGAGCTGGGTAATATTCCTAGCATTAAAACCAAGGAAAGAAACGGCAAATCTTTTCAAAATTCGAAACAGGCGTTGTTGGTAGTATAAAATCACAAGGTTGTCCCAAGGGACAGACTTATTGGCTAGAATAGGTATTGGAATACTTAAAGATCTGAAGTCAGTCAATCTTCTGCATTTAAGCGACCAATCTCAGTTTTCAGGTCATGGAAGCTCGGCCTCTGATCCGCACTCTGTTCCCAGCATTCACGCATTACCTGCACAAGAATCAAGTGACCTAAACTAGAAACACACGGGGATTGCTATTTCCACTCAGCTATATAAATGAAAATTTATTTGTTATCGCAATAATTTTTCTCGATTATTGAGAAAACTATTCATGCGTATTAACTGGAAATGAAACTATTTTACCGCTGCTATACAAAAAACATGGAAACACGCTACCAACAAAAACTCCTAGGACATTTTTTTAGCAGTAACTTTTCATGAAAAGGTAAAATCAGTTAATCAAGATGTTAGCTCCTTACCTAAAATGTCTTTTACATTTTGTTCTCTTTTTGAACGGACATTCATTTTGAGGCCAATGCTGACTAAAAAAAATGTTATTTTTGCAGGTCAAAACTCTAGCACTCTTAATCCATCATCATAGACATAGGTAGCTTGAATTAGCTGAAACGGAATAGGAGATAGTAAAACTATGACCTTTGATGGTTGTTGTGAGCTTACTTTTTCACTCCATAGCATTGACGATCCGTATTAAAACTACCCAATTGTAAAGGAGCCGGAGCTCACCTGATAGACGTTATGAGGGCAGTATCGAGGCTGGTCGAGCACGATCCCTTCCTGCACCATTGCGACAACGTCCGCATTTTTGCGACGTCCGTATGGCATCTTGCCACATGTAAATACCTGAGGAGTAGCCGAAGTCTAAATTAACTCGAAAGGAATAAAATGTCAAGTCATAATTCTTTTAAGACACACTAAGTAAGAAAGAAATGTGAAATAACTCAACTCCAGGCTCACCCGAATACAAAGTTGAATTGAATCTCTGATGTACGTTCAAGTTAGAACATGGCTAATTTTTTTTGAATAATTAATCATCTTCCAACCAGCAACAACCAACCTCCCACATGAGGACTCCGAAGGCCCAAACGTCGCTCTTAGAAGAGAATCTCATATAGTTGAGCACTTCAGGGGCTGCCCACTTGATGGGGAATTTAGCTCCACCGGATCCAGTGTACTCATCATCAACCACGTATCTCGCTAGACCGAAGTCGCCTACTTTGATATTTTTCGAGCCCACCAAGCAATTTCGTGCAGCCAAGTCGCGGTGAATAAATTTTTCTTTTTCGAGGTATGCCATTCCTTCACATATCTGGAATACACGCAATAAAAATTATTTTTTATCTAATGAGCAAGTAAATGGTCATGGAGTAGGTCATTGTAATGCCCTACACGAAAACTTTGTATTAAAGCGGCAAAAATTGATGATTACAGGCTTCTTTAAATACATAGGAATGAATTCATTGAAAAGTTGAAATTAAAGTACACACACGTATAGAGCTTGCAGAAAAAATACTCGAAAGTTCCTTTAGTTACATGAAGCTAAAACATACATGGTTTTTATTTTTTCTAAATATATCTATCACACATGAAATGCAGCGTAAAACACAAGATTAGTTCGGAAAGTACAATCAAATGTAACACTTTACTGAAACAAATTTAGATCGGTTTTCTGACCTGGAGGCACATGTCGATGAGTGTATCAGTCTTGGCACTGAGTACTTTTTCCTTCTGGCGTAAGTAGTGAAGAAGGGAGCCATATTCAAGAAATTCTGTGATGATGTACACAGGGCGCTGGCGTTTACAAACTCCGTACAATTGCACCAAATTAGGGTGTTGCAGCTTCCTATAATCCGAAAACAAATTGATTTCCATTAAAATATAAATAAAACTCATTTTCAATAACACAATTTGGCAAGTGACTGCTTAAAACAACTACTAATTCGCCAAGTTTACAAACATTTTTTTTACTCACGACAAAACATGTTAACCACGTGAAAAATGGAAAAAGCAAAATGTACACTTGAAAGATCTATTTTCTGCGGCCTCATTTTAAATAGTTTTACGTGGCTTCACTAAATTGTTCTTTTCACTTTACTTCGCACAAGTCTTTCTTCCTTTTCATTCTAGATAAGTAAATAAATAAGCCTAAAAACGAAACATAATTTAAAAATACCAGTATTTTTCACTGAGGCAAGAAATTGAAGAGTTGATCTAAACCTATGATAATATTTTGTATCAATACACACTGTTAGAGCAAAATGTTTTTCATATAAAATATCAAAACAACAAAATCTACAAACTTGTACTTTGCCATTATAAGTTAAAATGTGCATTGTCCTGTGAAAGATTTTCGTCATTCGATCGGCCTTTCCCATACATTAAACTTAGCTCACTGTCTCATAACAATTTCCCACTGTTAAAATACTCCACAAAACATGTCAGGAATAACTCACGTCATAACTTTGGCCTCCTCAATGAACTCGTCCTCGCTCATGGTTCCCTCTTTCATCATCTTCACGGCCACATCCATGCCACGATACTTGCCGCGCCGCACAACACCAAACTGGCCACTACCGATCTCTTCTAGCAGCGTGATCTCGTTTAAAGGAATGTCCCACTTGTCTGCTCGAAAAACGTATCAATTTATAGGAGGCACACTCATTAAAAGCAAGATTCGCATAGCCTTGAGCCGAAAAAGCATATTTTAATGCTTTTTCAAAACTGAGTTGCTTATGAGGAATTATCTTCTGACATGAGTTGAACGAAGAACCTCCGTCAACGAAATAAATGCAACTGTGAAATATTACACTTTTCAAACTCTAATAGATATAGTGATAAGATACAGATCGCCTTCATATCTATTTCGTGCACAAGGATTATTTTGAAAAGGAAAAACAGGCGCTATAAATTAAGAAGTACGTACCAGGGAAAAATGGCTTGCATAATCGCAGAACTCGAACATCAAGTTTACAAGTTAGTACCGTATACCATTCAATGCAGTAGGAACAAAAGGAGGTTTAATTTACATCTGGAAACCGCTCGAGTTTTGACAGGAGCTTTAGATTTACGAAAAATTGATCTATTAATAATCCAATATGTATCACTAAGGTACAATTTTTTCCAATATGTTGTGTACTAAAGTCAAGAATATCAAACCGTAAAATTTCATGAACGTATTCTTGTACTAACTAAAATTTTCAACTATTTCATTAAGCAACTGACCTCTGCTGAACCCAGCAGTCGCGGGGGGCTTGTTGCCCAAGGGTGCGCTGCGGAGTCGCGTACACAGCCCGCCTGGGTTGTACTGATGTTTGTAGATCAGTTCTGATATGGAATTGCATTTGATGTTGTGCGAGAGATAGTACTTGCCTTCGCTGTCTTTCTGAATATGGTAGTGCTTCACTTGCGGGCGAGACCTGGATTTGAAAGATTAAAATGGCTCCATTAGCACTATTATTATGATTGTCCAACCATCATCACCACTAACAAACTATCCAAACAGAGAGACACGGTACTTCGTAATTGATCTTGCACAATCTTCAAGTCAAGTTATCAATGGTGTCAGCCATGTTGTGCATTCGTACATCAAATTTTGTAGTTTACCAGCTCTGGTGAGATCAGACTTGGTAGAACATCTGTGTTTCACGGAGAAACCTGTAGAGATTTCCCTCTTGTTCAACAGGACCTGGGTCTCGAAATAATTCGCTCAGCGCTCCCTCATTTTGATTGAAGTCCCGGCGCTTTAACACAGCATATCGTTGGCATTCAAGATGAGAATATGCTTAACACGTGTAGCAAATATTCAGCTCATGAGCTTTCTTCATTCGATAGCTGAGTCAGCTCACGAAATAGAGTCCAGTTTCCTTTGTTTATAACATGACTACATATCGAGCTTGCATATTTTGGGCTGGACTGTATCAAGATGGACAAATTAATGATAGCTGTTAAATAATTTTTCATTTATATGAATTTCAAAATTTAGATAGCTATTAGAAGGACACAGAGTTAAATCGATGAATGGTCTCGTCTGTCTATGAAAATATTGGGTTTTCTATTGTTGAAGATACAGTTATCATTTTCTCTTGCTTTTTTTTACATGAATCGTTCATCATTTAGCTGAACACAATCGATTGCGAGCAATTATGTCTCTCATTATGATATAGGGAGCAGGTAATATAGGGGTATTATTAAGTCTATTTAGCTATATATTCTATGAGGTAAATAAACCGAGCATATGGCGCATGTTCAGCTGAAGTTACTGCGAAGAGCAACAGCTTGATGAGTGGTCACAGGCAGATCCGCAGACGCGACTCTCCTGTAGGCGCGAGTCACATCAGAAGAATATAGTGATAATTAAGAAAGTGGTGTCGCCACTCAGGGTAGAATCATGGTCTCCTAGGGGTACACACACGAAGGTGATATAGATTGAAAAGATGAGCTCGTAAAATTTCGTTCAGGATGATTCTAAATTTCACTGAATAAATGTATCAAAATTGTAGACGAAGATATAGCCAAGGGTTCCCTCTTGATGTTGTAGTAGGCTTTAGTTTTTAACAATTTTAGTATCAAAAAAGGCAGTCATCTTCATCATCGTCACTTTCATAATCTTGGAGGCGAGTAAAGCTAGAAGTTGTTTCCCTCCGCTTGAAGGCGCATTTGGAGAAAAGTGTGTCCTTCGTCTGGTCTCATCTGCTTCTGTGGTTGCTTGCTATCGGTGGATTTCTTGGGCTAAACGATGGGTTATAATTCATTTACTTTGGTGTATATTTTTCGGCGAAGTTTTCGGTTGATATACTACAAGTGGTGGTGTCTGTTGGCATTTCGAAACTAATTTCACTGAATAGCTAGTTTTAAGTTTGCAATCAGATGAAGCTAAGGTGGAATTTGTGCTGGGTGTGATCGAGTTAGTACATGCGGTGATTTGTTCACGAGTTCGTTAATAGTTTTTTATTAGCCGAGCCAGCTATATGTTCCATTTCGTAAGATTTTGTTTAAACTAGTTTGGAAGATGTCATTGTACGTTGTATTGACGAATAGCGGTAGGATTAAGATCGTCCGTTGGAAGCATAGTTTGTCCTCTAATAAACATTGGTTTGTGCTGCGGATGTCTCTTCTAGAGGACGTCTATGGCTTTCGAGTGAAAGGTTTTCAGTTACTGTGACGTTGCCACAATTTAACTCTCCATCTGATATATGGGGCTTCGTTTGTTGTTCGCAAGTGCTGCTGCTGCTTGGTACGGAGGCCGATCATTTTATTGTCTTCTCTCCATTGTCGACGGTTTAGGGTTGGTTTTCCCAGGCGTTCGGCTTTTTGTCAATAAGCACAGTTCTTCCGCCATTAACGAGGAGCAAGGATCGCTTCAATTTCCACCGGTTTACTACCTTCAAGAGTGTTCACACTCAAGTTTGTTGTACAAGCCACTGCTCTTTCAATATTCACTTCTTTTGCGGCACTCCATGCGTCGAGTGCGTACTTGGAGGAGGCAGGTGGTTAGTCTGCTGGACAACAGCACAGGATCAAATGTATTCATTTGAGTGCCTTAGTCGTCACTGGATCACTGAGGTTGATGGGCATCCATCTTTTACCGAGGAGACCCATGTTCGTTCCCAAAGCATAATCGCTAGAGAACATCATGAAACAATTTTACAATACCTTTAGGTACGAGTATCATCAATTCATTCGATAATTCAAGTAAAAAAAACAAAATTTTACAAGTCCCGATGGAGGAGCGCCGCCTGCATTTATTCTACCTACAACAAGCTGTCAAAAGAATAATGAAATGAAGTCAACATGTTATTTTACATTAATTAATTAATAAAATATAAATAAGAGGACAAGTCACCTAAATCGCACCACCGCCTAAAGGTACAGGTCGACTTTATACACTGTGAAAAGTATGTACCTTCTATCATTTCCCTACCTGAATTCCGTGAAGTGAATCCCCTCACACAAAAACAAAAGGTGTCAGCAAAGCGTGGAAAATGAGAATTAAATGAGAGAACGAAAATTTCCAACTTGCTTTAGAAACTGAAAATTTGGGAATTTACAATGGATGGGGAACGAGAAAAAAAGAGACATCCTATGCACATACTTGGATTTCAAGTTTGATACATACTTCCCGTGAGAGCTTGAAGACAAATTACTAATCTTGATTGTTGGCTTGATTCAGAATGACTTTGCTCTACTTCGGTACAACTACTTTGAAAATGCGAATTCATCACAATTTCCTGTATTTACAACGTTAAATAAAAAACGTTCATTGTGAGTTATCAGACTAGTGAAACGCATAATGGAGATGTATTAAACTTCTTAATTGCTATTTTACGTCATACATTAAAAAGCTCATACTAGAGTTACAGAAGTTAAGAAATAAATACATCTACGGATACGTACATGCTGCAGTAGACAGATATGGTGTACATGCCGGTTGTGGAGGAAGAGTTACGCACCACGAAGCATCCCTCTCTCTCTTCCCTCATAAGGATGGTCTCTGCTCGTTGTCTTGTCGCATCACCCAAATACCAGCTGAACAAACGTACACTCAGTTCAGACTGGTTACATGTCTAACGACAACACTAAATGGAAAATTCAACGAAAGACTCAGAGCAGAAATATTTGCAATTCAATGACAATAATTTTAACAACAAAAAAGGGTGAATAAAATTTTGAAAACGATACTCGTTAGAAAGGCTACACATAAGAGAAACATATTTGTAAATAAATGAGGACTGTGTAAACATACGTCACATGTGTAAAACATGTGTAGAGAAAGAAATTGAATAGGTGAGCAAAAGACTTACTCGTACTGGTGTAAGCCTATGTCAGTGGCTTCTTTCACATAATTGCTGGGAGAGTAACCCTCGTTCCTGGAATACAAATTGAAGAGTTAAAATAAATAGTAAAAGTTGCAGGACCAACTAAAATTCTCCAAACAATTCAATGCCGAGTATGATAATTCAAAAATTAATTTTTTGATCTTTTTTTAAGTCCTGTTAGTTGCAACAATGAGACAATTTTTAAACAAAAATAAACACGGACCAAGAAATATGTCAGTCCTGACAATAAAGCACGAAATTTGTTCAAGAAAAATGAAACCTAGTACAAGTAAAGGATTTACGTTAATATAAAATTTTGTGAGTCATAAAATTTTGCAGCAAATATTTCAACACGTAAGGCGAACCAGCACAGGAAATTCGACGAATCAAATATTACGATGTGCGTCTTCCACGTCTTAAAATCTGGGAGAATATCCTAAGAGTTCCTAAATTCCTATTTATAATCGAATCAAGCTTTATGCCAGAGCTCGATATCAATTCATTCCCTCCAGTGAAGAGATAATTAAACATTTGCGAATGAATCTGAGATCTCTTTTTCAAATATGAATTATAAAACGTTCAAATCTTTCAAGAGGTGCATTGTACTTTCAAGAAATGTTAGTAGAGCCGATACCGAAAAAAAGAAAATTTGTGAATAAAAAATTAAAAATTCGAGATATAAGAAAACCTATTGGAATTTTAAGTTATGTACGACGGTAGACTTCAACAGTAAATATTATTAATTCGAATAACCACTCGATAATCCACATTGATCACATTACCGATTCACATTAAATCAATTCGGAGATATTAAAGAACATAGTACACATATGCCTGTTTCGAAGTATTAATTTTCATGCTTTGCAGCATGTACACTCCCAATTTGATATTTTGACTCTGCTTACGGTCTTCGTGTGTCTACACTGAACTCCCTTTTTCACAACGATGTCACTGTTAAACGTTTATTGGACCATTCGTATGTCGGCCTTAATGGTAATCTTTTCTGGTGGCCAAAGCTAATCATGATATTTCTGAGAACCTACGTGTCGTATGCGTACAAAATCGAACGGCTCATTTTTTGCTGATAAGACCTTGACAAGTTGATTCTCAAGGGATTGCTCCTTTAACTGTGGGAACGAGGACGTTCACCCGCGCTAATTTCCAACTACAGTCCTGTTAAACTCTTAGTTCATAATTTGCATTCACCTTTTCATCCTCTCATCGTCTGAGGTTATAATCAGTAATATTGTACGAAGAGCAAAGCACGAACTCGAAGTACACCAACAGCACTAACCCATGCTTGTCTCTCAGCTTCCACCAGTGTTCTTCGGTCTCCTCGAGTACCTCGTACTCCTCGTCTTGCACAAGCGAGAGGTCACCTTTCTGCGCAGCCTTGTAGTCATACATCGCTCGAACCATGCGCTTCTGCGAGCAACAAAAGTATAATTGTTAAAAGCTCAAAAATAGATAGAGAGCAAAATAACAAACGAAATTAAACAAAATTGTGTAAGTGAATTCAATTTGCAATTGAAAATAAAAATGAGACCCAGAGGAAATAAGCGTGAATTTCATAAACTAATTTTTAGAAACTGAATAAAGAATAGGACTCGCTGGGTTTTATAGGCAAAAAAAACTTTATAAAGACAAATTGTATTGAGAATTAAGAATTAAATATACCTTGCTTCCTGAGTCATAATCTTTGCATCTCTACAGTCAAATTTGACAAGATGCAAGTTGAGGTAATTACAAAATATGAGAATACAGAAAGCTGTGTCGCAAATTATAAGTATACGATCAATATTTAATTAAGAGTTGTTTTAGCTTACCTGAGGCATGTCTGCCGTTAGACCGTTGCTGAGTGAAGCGCCCACTCCTGAAACAAACAGGTAATTTAAAACGACGTCTAACCGTAGACAAAGTTCACACAAATTAAGAAAAATGGAGATCATTCCATAACGTTAAAATCATTTCTTTCCAATTTAGGGAATTTTACGTTCTTCACAGCAATGGCACCCTTCACAAGCATAAGAAAGAATATAATTTCACAGGTAAACCATAGCAACGATCCATAATCTACCTGTGAATCTAAGACAAATGATTGAAGTAGCACACCAGGTTTGAAACCGATTATTCATCTCACAAACAGGAAATAGGAGTGCGTAATTAAAAAAGAATCAGAGAATACCAGTTCTCTTCAATAATAATAAACAGCCATTACGGAAAAGTACAGGGTTCATAAATTTAAAAACAACGTAGATTAATTTTAATTCTTGTCCCATGCACAAGTAGGGAATTTATTTCATCGTTTAGGAACAGTTTTAAAAATGACCAACTGCGAGAAGTCAAAGTTGAGGTGACTGGAAGAATAGTAAAAGGAAGGTTGCGGATAGCGGTGCGAGTGAATGCAAAACATTTGAAGACCAACATTCCTTCCTACGACCTCTCACACATTATAGGGGCTCATGACACGGACGTACGCAAGCATGAAAGCGTAACGTATTAAAATATTCTAGCCTGCAGTTCCTTCATAATGATTCAAGGGTTCTTCAAAAGGAAAAATTTATAAAACATCTACTCAACAAATGCCAAGATTAGATTTAGAGTTAGTTTGATCCTCCCTAACTGCAACTCAAGGGAACACGGAATCTACGCACAAGGTACATAGAAACAGAAAGTTAAGAAAGAAGTTTATGGAACAAGATGAAAGTTTAAAAAGAAAGTAGTAGGAACTGAAAAACAGAACAGTGAATCGAAAAAAGATAGTCCGTGACAAAACAAAAAATCATTGTATTTCAACAAAAGGAAGGCCTACTTAACCTTTAGCTCGGAATCTCACTCAGCACATGGAAATAATACTCAGCAAGTTCATTTATTTACGGCAATTTAAAAGTAAGAAAGAAAAATATTCATTTGTAATGAACTCACAAAAAATGAATGAGAGTGTTTAATGAATATTCTGCATGGACAATCAAAGTATAACCAACATTATAGGTAAAAGAGGGTTAAATTCATATAAAATCTTGCGAAACCTCACGTATTTTGAAATGGTTGGATAACATTACATTGTTCTAAATGTTGTAGGTTGAATTCAACCTTTTTGTACTGATGTGAATTTCATCTCCTATACGACGAATTAGTAATGAAATGAACTCAGTTATGTGTTGTTTCTCGATGAAGAGCAGCAAGCAGGCAGCCTGAAGCAATAACGATGATCTACGCAAGAAGATTAGATTATATGTTAGTTTAAGCCTCCCTAGCCGCTACAAGAAAGAGCGTATCGAAAAGAGGAAGGATGAAGGCACTATTTAGTATAAAGATTAGGGAATACGGAATCTATGCAGAAGGGGCATAGAAACAGTAACGCAAGAAAGAAGTTCATGAAACAAGATAAAAGTGGAAGAAGAAAGTAGAAGGTGCTGAAAAACAGGATAACTGTGAACCGAAAAAAGGTGGTCCTTAACATAACAAAAATGAACATATTATTTCAACAAAAAAGAAGGCCTACCTACCTCTCAGCTCAGGCCCTCACACATTTTCCCCCTGGGAGTGCTAATTCCCATAGATACAATAGTTGTATCCCCCTGAGGGATGATTTAAGTAAGAAAACTTTATTACAAATTAGCGTAAGCAAGTGGCATTTCAGGGCATGAGAATTCAGTGCGGATTTGTGTACACACAAAGTTCAGCTAATATTCTAGCACCAGATTCGCGGGCGAAGATTAGATTAGATTATTAGTTAGTTTAAGCCTCCCTATCCGCAACAAAGGCGATCCAAAGAGAGGAAGGAAGAAGGCACCATTTAGTATGGAGTTAAGGGAACGCGGAATCCATGCAGAAAGGGCACAGAAACAGTAAGATAAGAAAGAAGTTCATGAAACAAGATCAAAGTTGAAGAAGAAAGTAGTAGGTGTTGAGAAAACAGGACAGCAGTGAACCGAAAAAAGTTGGTCCGTAACAAAACAAAAACCTATGTTATTTTAACAAAAAGAAAGCCTACCTAACCTTTAGCTCGGGCCCTCACATTGCCCCCCTGGGAGCGCTAATTCCCATAGATACAATAATTGTATCCCCCTGAGGGGATTCGCGGGCGAAAATGCGATAGTTAAAGAAGTTTAAAATCGCTTTCAGGATGAACGATTGCCAGAAGATATTAAAACAAAACAAAAAGAATAAACCGAAGAAACGATTTTACTAACATGCAATATGGATAGGAAGCTAAATTTTCCAGTGTCGCACTTGCAAAGCAGGGAAATTTAGATAACTATTCAATTTTAAGTACGTTTGTTGGCTTCATCAAGATTACTAAATGTATCTGATAAAATCACTTCGTAAATAAAAAATAACATGATGCCCTGTTCAGCGCTTGAATGTTCGGTAAGATTAGAAAAGTTAGTCTCTCTAACTAAAAGTACAGCGTTCCGAAGAGAGGACGGAAGAAAGCACCTTTTAGTATGGAGGTGAGGGAACGGAGAATCTATACTCAATAAAGGTGTTCCCACACCTTCCGCATAGCAACCACAAGATTGAAAATATGTTTTTGAATTAAAATAGAAATTGAAGAAGAAAATAATAGATGCTGAAAAATAAGCGCAGCAGTGTACTAAAAAAAAAGACAGTCCGTAACAAACCAAGGCTATTCTATCTTAACATGAGGAAAGCTTACATAATTTTCAGCTCGGGACCTCATTTCCCACCTGAAAACGCAAAAACTTGAAATATTTCAGGTTAAATATCTTTGGTAACATTCAAAGATATTTAACCAGAATTAGTTGAAGACTCTTAGCAACATAAAATGCGATTCGAAGAGCGGAATCTATGCACAAGGTGTATTCCTACATAGGTTACCCTGGGCATAGAAATAGCAATTTAGGAAAGAATAGTAAAAAAGACAAAGAAGAGACAGCGAAGAATGCATAAAAACAGAAGGAAACAAAGTGGGCACGAAAGCTAGAACTCCCAAAGGCCTATCTATAGCTGAGCGTCGCCCTAACAAGACCTCATTACCGCCAGTCTCCATAGCATGCACAAGATAAACTGACTAATCTAAATCTATTACTTCTCCCATGCTTCCTAAGGGAAATATTCAAGATATACGATTGGTTTTTCATTGAACATATAGGCCCGATGAGGTAATTTCAACGTAAAAAATTAGGTTCAATAGACAGCTGAGATAATTCACAAGTCCAGTCCCGAGATTCCGTGCATCACGGCTTGAAGCTACTGTCAAAGTTCGTTTCAGAGATATAAAGCCACAATAGCAAACAAAGATTGAAAATATAATCATCGAACTTTCCATTGGAGTAAACAAAGTGAACTTCAAACGCATGGAAACAGTCAATCTAAGTATAAATAAGCTCATGCACAATTTAAATCATCTTAGATGAGAGGAGAGAGTAAGCAGATGACCATCTAAAGACAAACAAGAAAAATTTACGCCATAGAAGCTGAGACGGAAAGAAGTACCACAAAAACCAGAGCTGCGTGCCGCAGCACAAGTGGCTGCACGAGAAAGCGACGCGGTGTGCCAAGTAAAAACGGCAACACGCAAGGCCATGAGTGACACTGGCGAATATGGCGTGCGTACCGCGCACTAACTAGCACGCGTTTATGGTGCACTGCACCGATTTTCTGGCGGGAGAGTGCTACTGCGCGCTTGCGCTGCGACGCATAGATGGACACGTTCAACATGTCTGGTGCAAGGACATGATAGGGCCACTACTGGAAACTTGGTTAAGACCATACACATTGGTAAAAGTGGACAGTTAAACCCCTCCATCAACTACGCTAATCTTAAAACAGTGCTCTCAAGCTCTGGTAAACATATTCGCCTGAGGGCAAGTGCAGCACTATGAAGGACTCGAAAACAAACCCACACGTCCAATATTTCAAAGGAAAATACTGTGAAGAGTCACGATTTGAACAGACATATGATATTTTCTTCCTCCAGTGAACAATATTTGGTTACTTAAGCTGAATCATTTGCATTTCAAGTCAATGAAGAAACCAATATAGCTCAGTGCAAAATACTTTTACCACTATGCTCGCCCTTCCAACTGTTCTGAAATGTTTGAATTGCCACAGGGCCACTTTTCTGCATCAGAAAACCTTAAATCGCTTTAAAATCAGCCAGATTTAGAGATTTTGCCACAAATAAAATCCTTTGATATAACTACAATACCATGGACAGTATACAAACCAAAACCATTTAAAGAATTTTTCTCCAGAAGTCAAAGAAGTAGTTGATAATAAAACTAACACGACATATCGACGATTTGTGCACAGGATGATCGGTTACGTGAACCCTCAGCCTACTTCATGAGAAATAGAAAAGGGGAATACAAAATCAAACCAACCGAACTATAAAACGCACATGCCTACAGATTCCTGCAAATTCTGCTTATTCTGCAACGAGTTGTTCGGATTTCTACCGAGATGCACTAAATTTACTAACGTACAACAATGAGTACTTTGAACATAATCACCCACTCCATCTCCTTAACTGAAGCTAACGAATGCTGTTATACATACATATCCCCAAGGAGCGATGAGTCCTCAATGTAAGCTGGACAATCCCCTGCGTGTATTCACTAAGTAGGGGGTCGTAATTGCAATTCACACGCAACGTTATGAGGTAACCATAATTAAAAATGGATTAATATAAAATAAGGATGTACCAGTATAGACATGTACTGAAGTGTGAGGTGAAACAACAAACTAGTGAAGATACGTTTGCTAAAAATGATTTCTCAAACGTTCCAGCCAGGTTTCTCTTAAAGTCACATCGAGATGCATTAACAGGAAATAATGACCACGCCGAAGTCCAGCAGAAGATTACTGCCATAATACGAGTATACATTACGTACCCGTTAACTAATCAATGCAAGAAACCATCACTATTCTTCCGTTTCTTTTCTCAAAATAAAGCATCGTTTGAGTTCAACATGCGAAATAAGAATGACATTCTATATAAACTCAACTACTAAAACGAGCAAAAAGACAAAGTTAGCACACGTCAAGCAAACAAGTAAGAGCTGCAATCAAAAGAGCGTCGCTTTGACAATTGCCAGCAGATACGTGCGTCCAACACTAAAAAGGAAAATTACAGACAAGAGGAATGAAAAATATAGATGTGTAAAACTTCATGACTGTAGTATACATGCACAGTCGAGTTACATGAAACACGGAGTAACTTAAAGAAACGGGTCGCTATATTTGATGCGATTGAGCGACGTATTCAGTTGCTTCATAGAATTTCAAACAATTATAGAAGCTAGTCAAGAAGTCAAAGCTACTTAGTGCCTAAATGAACGGTTACTTTGAGAACAACATTCACCGGTGATGCTAAACAAAAACACTGCTCACATAGCAACAGATGAGTCATTTTTTTCCACAGTAGAAATAAAGTTCTCTTTATTCAATTTCACACAGAGAAATAGCATTATAGCAACGTAAGGTCATGCTCGTGTCTTCACAAACCAAAACTACGGTATCAATGTGAAGCCTCTGAGAACAAGAGCAATTGATTGTTTCTATCAATACTGACTGAACAATCTTAGAACGAAATTCGGTAAAGGAGGCATTAAGTCTGGCCTAAACACGCACGCGTGTGACGTCACAAACTGGATGCTAGGAGCAAGAGACGTACTAACGAACGAACACTGCAACAACGCAAGGCCGACCGGATTTGTTGAGAACAGGTGAGTGTTCCCTAGAACACGCTCTGTACAGTTACCGTCAATAATCTTGCATTAACATATGCCTACGAATTTATGTAGAATGATAGATGTGCGGACAGATATTGTGCATATAGCAACGCTATCTGGCCTAGAATGAATCTAAACCCGTATTACAGTGGCAAAAGATTCGATACCTTTGCATATAAATCAAAATTAAGACGCAGACGAAAGATTTAACCTTCTTACAAAATTATCACGATTATTTCTACTCTAATTTTAATTGTTTCTGTTTCTAATTTTATTTACGAACAACAACATATTAGTATCCTAAAGATCTTCCTCCTCGGCACCGCACACGAATAACTCAAAATAATTTTTGCTCGCAAATCGAGAGTTCATCTTTTGTGGTTAGATTGGAAGTTTCAATTGAAAGTTCAAGTTTCAAATTTTAGAGAAAAAATTGGAGGCGCAAGGTTGACTTGGACCTGTAAATCCACCCACACTTCACCATGGAATTTTCGATACGAAGGAGAAACTAAGAGAAGTATTAATAGAAGAGACAACTTGCAAGATACTTCCACTGAGAAATATGAAATCAGGACTAAATTCAAATCCTAAAATAGAACTAAGGATACAGAAGCCCTTCACCCCTAAGTCTCAGGTGGGTTTCTCTTACGAGCAAACGTCCCGGAGATATGTTGATTAACGAGAGCCGAGTTCGTCAGCGCATCTTTTTCGAAACATATGTAAAATTAAATTAAAAACAATAATTACGTACTAATGTACCAAATAGATAACCCAGTATCTTTGCTACCAGGTACAAGCTATCAATTATTTCATTCCCATCGAGCTGATGTCAATAGGCAAGTAGAAACCAATCAAAACTCAACAGCAAAACATCAGTGTTCGCATATGCCACCACAATTTTTTAGAGAAAAACGCGGGCAAGCAGAAGAGTAAAGAGAAAACAGCTTAGTGTGAAGATGCAGCAGAAGTAAAAGGCTACACAAACAACATTAAACTGTAAAATCATTTATGGCTTGTTTAAAATACAGGATTTCTCTAGAAAGCAGCTACTGTAAGAGGATGGTAAAGCAGGCTTTGAGAACATAAAAAACATCACGAGAACATCTACAAAACAGGTGCTAGAAGGCAGGAGAAAAAGATTAGTTAAAGCTAAGCTTGAAATTAAGCCAATTTTGAAAGGTCTTGTCAAACATATGAAAACAACTTCCAAAAAAATAATCTATACCTTACGAAGTCAATTCAAGATCGCAACAATCATTTTTCAACTAGAATTCACGTCCTAAATTTCATCGATAATCACGATCAAATGACTACCATTCTCAGTATGAACAAAATAGCATTAACTTTACAGTACTTGCGTTGCGCTACCGTGAGCCCAGTCTACTCCTCCATGCATACCTGTAGAGGGAAAAAAGAAAATAATTAGAAACACAAGCTACAGGACAATAGTTGTTAAAATAAGGCAGAAAAACAAATGTATGTCAAAATGACCAAACAATGTAAGAGCCAAATCACGTGATGTTAGTTGAATAAGTTTTTTTCAAGCGAAACGTGCAAAATCTCCTAACGTTTAAAACAAATCCGTGATTTTAAGTTCGAATAAGCGCAGTTAAATTAAAATGCTATCAAGCGTTCAGGAAAAAGGCTATCGCATAATCGTTTTGGACAGATGCTTTTCCAGTAATTCTCGCCCTGCAGAGGCAGCAGAAAATTACGGAGTAATGTTAACCAACGCCGCAGCTTAAGTGATAAGCAGCACACCAACACATGATAAGACATACGTCTGCATGGTCGCAGCAACCAAACTACACCCGCGCTTTTGAGCGAGCTACCTCTACTGCAGATAGGGAATTTGCTTTGGTCCAGCGAAGAGCCGCAGCCTAACTAAGCTGTACCATTTCTATTTTGATGCACGACTGAACATCTTGAACAAAAATTTCAACCCACTGATTTTGCACAAAAACTCAAAAATAAAAGTTTCTTAGCCTAAATTTAACACAAGTACACGGAATTGATTTCTAATTCCGAAAGATCAGATCATATGTTAGTTAGCCTCCCTAACCGCTACAAAAAATAGCGTATCGAAGAGAGGAAAGAGGAAGGCACTATTTAGGATGGAGATAAGAGAATGCGGAATCTATGCAGAAGGAGCACAGAAACAGTAAGTTGAGGAAGAAGTTCATGAAACAAGATAAAAGTTGAAGAAGAAAGTAGTAGGTGCTGAAAAACAGAACAGCAGTGAACCGAAAAAAGGTGGTCCTTAATTAACATGAAAAACACTTTACTTCAACAAAAAGAAGGCCTACCTAACTCTCAGCTCGGGCCTTCACACATTTTCCCCTGGGAGTATCTATTTACGAAAAAAACCTAAAACGAGAACACGACGTATTACAAGTTCACACGAAAACATATAAAATATCTTCATAAGGAAAGATTTGTTTACCACAAAATTAAGTTTGCTTCTCGTAATCTCAGGTTAGAAATAAAATTTTGCACAAACGTGCCAAATATGAAAACTTCCAATTCATAACACGAACAAGAGGTCATCTGCCAAAAAAGAACTACGGAGGCCTTCCTGTTCATTAGAGACTCCAAAAGATCCACTCGAGGGTGAATTATGTGACGTCTTTATTAGCATCAGCTGGCAGTAAAGAAGCGTCCGAACCCTGTAAAGTATTGACTGAACTATGAACATAAAATACGCAACCCCTTTTGGTTCCACGAACATTCTTAGCATGATGTAATGCATGACGATGTTATATCTGTTGGAATATAATTCTCCAGTACCGTCAAACGACTGAAAAACTTTCCAAATGAAATCTTCCCACTCACATTATGGACATCAACATAAAAAGCAAACAAAAAAATTATAAATGAATTACTGCTAAAATCAAAACGGGGATAAGAAATTTATCGCAAAAACTCACAATTTTAACTGATTTACAAGTGAATAAATAGCTTACCATCGTTGAGATCCATGGCATTAGCATTGTTGTTATTGCTGATGAGGCCAAAAATAAAGGACACAGCTCGCGGGGGCACGCTGCCGCCCTCGAGAGAGTTGCCACTTCCACCTCCTCCTCCCACAGTTTTGAGGAGTCGCTTCATGGTGCTGTAGCGGCGAGGCATCGTCTTCTAAGAACGAGCCTCCTCGCACGCACACTGAGCTTCATAAACCACTAGTGCAAGTACTTTTTCAACTTCTTAAAGACTACGCGTACTTTCATAAATTATGGTATGTGTGTCCAAAACGACGAACGTTCCTCAATCATTCACAACGCATAGAAGAATGATACGCCCACGGATATTAGCAGTGAACGGCTCTTCAGAAAGTAAATTAAATCAAATGCTATCTAGTACATAACTGGAAATTGAAACAGATGCACATTACCTTACATCTCAAAATAACAGCCAAATTTCGAGTTATTCACGTGTTAGAATACGAAGATAATCATTTAATTTTTAAAATATGTGATTCTGTCTCTGTCAGTTGTAAAAGGCAACATTATATAACGTCATAATTGTAAAAAATTTGTCCCCTCTAGATTTTTTTTTCTCTATTCTCAGTCAGAAGGAGATGTTTGAAACATCGAAGCATTGACTTCTATACTGACGTGCAAATTTTTAACAAATGAATGTCCTAGTAAAAGTGATTGTTTCGCATTTTAACACGTGAAGAACTCGAACTATAACAATATTTCTTCTGTAACAGAAAAGGCCAATGAATTTTCTTCACGAACACAAGATAGATTTTAAATTTTGCCCACACAACTGCACGACATTTGACCGCGTAAGAAACAAGGCGTAGTTTACCAAGATTTGCAGGAATATGAAAGGCTTCAATAATCATCAAATAACGATGGGTAGCTTCTGGCACATACACGTCACTGCTCCAATTGGTCACGAAAAGAAGTTCAGAGCGTTTGAGGTGGTCTCCGATAAAATGACTCCCTATATAGGAAAGTCAGTAGACACAAGTAAAAACGTAGTCAAATAGCCTTGTACTTTCCTCGTGCGTGCTCAATAACACTGTTTACTGATATTCCAAACGTTACAGCAATGAGTAAAAAATCCGAAACTTCCACTAAATTTTCTATTTCCAGAAAATCACTTTATTTGAACATATTTTTTCGCAAAACCTTAAGCAATTTACATCATTGAATGGAGCACAATCGTTCATGCATTTGAAAGCCAGTATGCTAACACTCAAGGCAAAAACACTTTCAACACCTTAACGTTTTTAAGCATTCACCAGAGACCTGGGCCCAGCTACTTATAATGCACAAGCAGCGCGACACTATCGCCAGAATGAAAGTAAAACAATGTAAATTGACAGTCTAACGGCTGAGCGAAGAAACTGAACGTAAAACGAGTGCACGTCCAGAATCCAATATTTGAAAAAAGACGGCCGATTTGTAAAAAAAAACGATGCCATGAAATAAAAGAGTTTGAGGGATCACCTAATGAGCATAGTTTATATCCAAAACATAAATGTACACAATATTCAAGCAAAAAAAATATTCAACAGTACAAGACAAAAAAAACGCGTCAAACCGTCAAAGCGCGCGATCAAGTAAGAAAAATTAATACACACTGGAATCTGAAATTCATAAATAACTCGTAAAAACAGGGGAGGAATGTCGGTGTACAGAGCATTTCTACGTCGCACAAAACTGTAAAGGTGACCCAAAATCCGAGCGCCAAGGGTTAAGCAAGTGCAGCATAGGGAAGCGAAAGCCTCTGTTACTAAAGCTCGTTCAGACTTGGAGAAAGCGCATCGCAATCTTGAACAGCTTTCACGAGTCCGCACGTGAAATTTCTCAAGTAATTTTTTTTTCGTTCGTCTCACAATTTCAATTGATTCATAAAGAATAATGAAGCAGCAAAAATTTGCCTTTAGCGACAGATCGTCATTTGGGTTTTAGAAAACATTTTCACAGCCTTGCACAACATACAAATCAGACGTAGTCTCCTACACGTACCCAATAATTGAAGCACGCGTTTTGTTGGCTATAATGACGCCATTCTGCAACGAAGGGCGGCAGCTTTTTTACTACTAAGTACGGCACCGGGAAAATCATTCATAAGGCCACTGCTAAAGGAATATTTACTCAGAATTAGCAGGTCAGTTGTACTGAGGGCAGAGCGTACGAGTAAAGTGCAACCGTAGTTATACTCACAAATATAAATTAGAGATGCGATAAAAGAATTTCAAAGAGCTCTGTCGTAATCAACACTGTTCAATTATAAAATTTTAAAGCATGATAGTTGTGAGGTATTTAAAATTCAAGTAAAACAACACAGTAGTTAATTTACACAATTCCTTATCGAATTTAAATGCGTGCAACAATTTATGCAGCAAGTGCACACGTAACAAGACCAGTGGGCATCTCGTCGAATAAATACGGTCGTATCTCTATACATGGGTAAGGATGTCAGATGCAAAAATTGCAAAACTGCCTTTATCTCAAAAGAGAGGTAGGTGCTAGATGGAGCTTCGGCCCTATAATTAAGCGAGCTACTCAATGGTTCAGGAGGTGTGTGTGTGTGTGCGTGTGGTGACACCATTTCAAGTAGCAGCAACAGCAGCTGACACTCGAGCATGGAATTAGGACGACAGCCGCAGCTGCAGCTCTACCAGACCTATCGACCAGATGGCCTCATGGTACCTATAGCTAGATGGGTCATTGGGGCCGAGATCCACATTATTCTACGCAGCGTTCAATTCTTCAAGTAAAATAACCGGAGTCACGAAAAGAAGTATCATTGATGCTAAAAGAAATCTAGTCAACAGGGAAGAAAAAAGTTTTCATGCAAATACGTCAAATTAGCAGAGGCGTTATTAGAGTCCGCATACATAGGTCAAACACAGGTGCAAATTGCTCAAGTTCTAATCTGATGTACTTGACACACCATATTGGATCACTTGAATAAATAGCAGATGAAGCTCGATATGGAAGTGCCTTACAGCGGGGAATGCGATACTGCCGATAACGCAAGGACAGGCATCATGGCTACACTGGAGGAAAGAGGTGCTCAATATAGCAAAACGAATCAAACAATGCACGATGTTGAACGATGCTGTCGATCATATGCGCATAAAATAAAGCGAAATAAAAGTGCACAAAAATTAGATTAGATTATTAGTTAGTTTAAGCCTCCCTATCCGCTACAAAGGCGATCCAAAGAGAGGAAGGAGGAAGGCACCATTTAGTATGGAGTTTAGGGAACGTGGAATCTACGCAGAAAGGGCATAGAA